>JAKCPI010018197.1:0-31492 GCA_023213315.1 Euborellia annulipes | reverse complement strand
AAAATATCACATGAAAAGATAACATTATTTGAGAAAAAAATACATTCATCCACATACATATCACAAAAAAATTATATCATGCCAATTGAAAGAAAAAGAAAACTTAAATATAAAATCTCAACCTCCTAGCTCTTTTCGTTCTTGAGATATTTTGTTCACAGATAGACAGACAGACCATTTTGCGAAAACTTTTATGGATTCAGGGGACCTCAAAACGTGTATATCCATCAAAATCTCGACATCGAATTTTTGACATAAACCCAATACTTTTTCTCTCTATATATATATTAACATATATATGTAGAGGTAAGAGAAAGTAAAAATTGTTGTGAGGGCAATAGAATAAAATTATAAATTTTATCTCTTGGGTTTGAAAATATTACCGGAAACTTAAAGTATATCAACACAACATGCTATTAGCAAAGGTTGTGGGGGAGTTAGTCACACCAGACTTTTTAATTAACCAAATGTTTGCAACCCCAACGCCTTCCTATTTATTCTAGAAGGAAATTAAAGCGATTTGTTTGTCTTTTAATAATCAGACTAAAATAACACTTAATTTTAACAGATAAAAAAAATATTTTCACTTATCATTTACTTTCTTCTCAATTAATATTAAATATTTCAAAAAAAGTTTTTTTTTATTGAATTGCATTTCATTAAATGACGTTAATTAAATTAGTGCTGAATGGGAGTGAAAGATTTATGAGTTCCGTTTCATAAATAAAAAAAAAAAAGAAAAAAAGATTAGGAGGAGGAGGAGAAGAAGAGGATGTTGTAAATTTGAATAAATTAAAAAAGATAAAATATAATTGTATTCCAAATCAATTGGAAGGTGGATGGGAAGCGAAGAAATCGGAAGGATGTTTGTGAATAGAGAGAGAGAATAGTGGTATGAAAGCGATGGGGGGGGGTGGGGGGGGGGGGGGATACTCAAACGACGACACCTTTTAATAGTTTTATTTATTACAGTACTCACTTTTCTCCAAGACATTTGCATCTCTTTGATTTATTATTCTTCTAAATTCAATTTGAGGATTTATTTTTTTTTTTAAGATAGAGATCTTTCATCAAGGTGAAATCTTTTTTGAGGTGGGACTTTTTCGTGTGATGTGGAAAGTGAAAAGGGACCTCAAAGTGCGGGCATTTTAGGTCAAAAATATCGATTTTTGGATTTCGATTGAATACCATTCTTTCCTATACAGGTTTATTCGGTAATTTTAGCGATGAGCTAGGAGGATGAAATTTTATATTTAAGTTAGACACCTCTCTGCGTGAAAGCTTTTAAACAAAATCAGCCAAAAAGTACAAGTACTTTACTGATGTACTTTTTCGATTTTCGTTCTCAAAAAATTCGCTCCAACGATTACATTAAAATTAATAAATGAATTATTTTTTAGATGCTCTTTAATATGTATATTAATAAGAGGGTAGAAATGAGAGATACAGCTAAGGTTATTTCTTTATTCCATTAATTCACACAGCTGACGTTTCGGTTCCGCGTTTGAACCATCCTCAGAGCTGGCGAAAAGTCAAGTAGAAATGAGATACTGATTGACTGACTTTTCGCCAGCTCTGAGGATGGTTCAAACGCGGAACCGAAACGTCAGCTGTGTGAATTAATGGAATAAAGAAATAACCTTAGCTGCATCTCTCATTTCTACCCTCTTATTAATATAACAAAATATGCTTTTTCAAATGTTTATTCTCATTTTGTCATTGAAATCTTCTGAAAACCCATAGGCGTAGCCAGGGGGGGGGGTTTGGGGGGTTCAACCCCCCCCCATGGGACCCAAGCCATGACTAAATATTTAATATAAATTATATTTCACATAGGGTAAGAGAAGGTAAAATATAATAATTTACTCTAGCTAAAAACACAAACCAAAATGATTTATAAATACCTTAAAATAATCTTAAATTTTTGAAAAAAATTTCTTGATCCCCCCATCAAAAATTTCTGGCTACGCCAATGTGAAGAGCCACTTTACTCTTGTACTTGATAGAAAAGATAGGATAAATGGTTGTCATGCTAACAAAATATAAATATTTTTCCATACTTATAAATTTTACACCATGAATTTTAATATACGTATGTCCGGAAACTAAACATATCTCAACACAAAAAAATCTGGTGTTCTGTGGGACCAGCCACACCAGATTTTTTTATTGTAATGATTCAATTTCCAATATGAACCTTCGAACGTGTCGGTGAAATAATGAAAATAAATTCGATCTTGTAAAGTATTTTATTTTTTATTTTTCAAAGGGCGATTTATTTCCAGTTGAATATAATAGCTCCCCCCTGCCCCCCGCCTCGTCTTTTATATTTGATACGCTTTCATGGTCAATGCGTGCAGACCAAAGTGACTTTAATGCCGAATTAATCTAATATCTCTCTCTCTGTGTGGAGATTAAAATAAATGAACATGCCAATGGAGAGGAAACAAAAAAAAAAAAAAGAGAAATGGAAAAAAGAGAGGAGAGAAAAGAAGGCAAGAAAGGGGGAAGTAGGCCTTCTTCCTTCCGAAAAAGAGAGACCTCTCTATCTCTCTAATATTTATTAACATTATAATTAGAAATTAAAACAATTTAAAGGATGCTGGACTGACTGGTCTTGGGGCTCGCTAAATTTTATAGAAAGCCGGCATAAATTTGGTCTTAATTTGCTTTTTATTTATTAAATTATACGAAATATGTGGCATTTTCGGGGCTGCCTTAGCAGATCTGTTAGCGAAGTGAATAGCTGAATCAATATGTAGTAGAATAAATAAAAGGTCAAGCAGCTATGTTTATTTCTTTATTAGAGAACCCACAGTGACGTTTCGGTCGACTATGCGACCATCTTCATGGCAACAGAAAACCCTCTTACGTTCTTTGAAAGACATTTCATAAAATTAATTACGATCTATCAGATATAATATAATCAGCGCCAAAGTCAAGATGTGATAAGTATGGCAAAATATTTATATATTTTGTTACCATGGCAACCATTTCTCCTATATTTTCTATGGAGTACAAGAGTAAAGTGGTCTTCAGAAGATTTCAATTGCATAATGAGAATATACATTTTAAAGAGCATCTAAAAAATAATTGATTTTTGAATTTTAATCAAAATCGTTGGAGCGAATTTTGAGAAAATCGAAAAAAACTGAAAAAGTATATCAGTGAAGTACTAGTACTCTTTGGTCGATTTTGTTCAAAAGCTTATTTTCACACCTTAGGGAGGTACCTAACTTAAATATAAAATTTCAACCTCCTAGCTCAATTCCTTCATCCTTTAAATTGAACCCAGACAGACACACACACACACACACACACACACACACACACACACACACACACACACACACACACACACACACACACACACACACCCCCCCCCCCCCCCCCCCCACCCCCACAACACACACACACACACAAACAGACAGACCATGTCGCGAAAACCAGCTTTTTTGGATTCAGGGGACCTCAAAACGTGAATATGGGCCCATCAAAATCTCAACATCGAATTTTTGACATGAATCCAATACTTTCTCTCTCTATATATTAACATATCTAGAGGTAAGAGAAAGTAATATATTGAACAAAATCTGGTGTATCATTGCTTTTGGTAATCAAAATTTATGTGGCCTTAGAGTTGCACCTGGTTTTCTGACTTTGACTAGCTTTTAAGCTTCTCTTTGACCATGTGGAAATCAGTCTTTTAATTTTTACTTTCTCTTACCTATGTATATATGTAATATATATATAGAGAGAAAGTATTGGATTCATGTCAAAAATTCGATGTCGAGATTTTGATGGATCTTCACGTTTTGAGGTCCCCTGAATCCAAAAAAGTGGTTTTCGCGACATGGTCTGTCTGTGGGTGGGTGGGTGTGTGTGTGTGTGTGTGTGTGTGTCTGTGTTCAATTTTAAGCATGAAGGAATTGAGCTACGAGGATGAAATTCTATATTTAAGTTAAACACCCCCGGGACCGGAAAAATAAGCTTTTAATCAAAATCGGCCAAAGAGTACTAGTACTTTACTGATGTACTTTTTCAGTTTTTTTCGATTTTCTCAAAATTTGCTCCAACGATTTTGTTTAAAATTCAAAAATCAATTATTTTTTAGATGCTCTTTAAAATGTATATTCTCATTTTGCGATTGAAATCTTCTGAAGACCACTTTACTCTTGTATTTCATAGGGAAGATAGGAGAAATGGTTGCCATGGTAACAAAATATAAATATTTTCCCATACTTATAAATTTTACATCTGAATTCAAATGTTCCGTACTGTCGGGAACTAAATATATGTCGACACAAAAAATCTGGTGTGACAAGCACAGAACACAACTTTCGATTACCGAAGGTAAGAGAAAGTTGTGTGCTGTGCGCCAGTCACACCAGATTTTTACTTTCTCGTACCTCTATATATATGTAATATATATAGAGAGAGAAAGTATTGGATTCATGTCAAAAATTCGATGTCGAGATTTTGATGGATCTTCACGTTTTGAGGTCCCCTGAATCCAAAAAAGTGGTTTTCGCGACATGGTCTGTCTGTCTGTGTGTCTGTGTGTGTGTGTGTGTCTGTGAACAAAATATCTCAAGAACAAAAAGAGCTAGGAAGTTGAAATTTTATATTTAAGTTAGGCACCCCCATGGGACGTGACACGAAGCTTTTTGAACAAAATCAGCCAAAAAGTACTAGTACTTTACTGATGCACTTTTTCAGTTTTTTTCGATTTTCTCAAAATTTGCTCCAACGATTTTTTTTAAAATTCAAAAATCAATTATTTTTTAGATTCTCTATAAAATGTATATTCTCATTTTGTGATTGAAATCTTCTGAAGACCACTTTACTCTTGTTCTTCATAGGAAAGATAGGAATTTCTCCTATGGTTGCTATGGTAACAAAATATAAATATTTTTTCCATACTTATCAATTTTACATCTTGAAAATCGAATGTACCGTACTGTCGGAAACTAAATACATGTCGACACAAAAAATCTAGTGAGACAAGCACAGTACACAACTTTCGATTACCGAAGGTAAGAGAAAGTTGTGTGCTGTGCGCCAGTCACACCAGATTTTTTCATCCGTACAACCCATTTATTCCGCGATTCGGAAATTTCTTCCAAGTTTGAGCTCTCGCTAGCTTCAAACTTTGTTTTCAGAGAAGTCTCCAGCCTCAGTTCTTTCCCGAAATTCAAAAAATGCTGGTGAAAACTTTGACGACTGTTGCTTGACTGAGTTTAGTGTTAATTGTGCAATTTTTTAACATGAAATTATTTCGTCCTGGTACCAATGCGTTTCCGAAACGTCAATGAAATATTATAAAAACATTTTTATATTTCTGCTGGCTGCCTTGCCTATTGCACTCCTGTTCGATCTCATCGCTCGTTAATCACAGCAACTTCCACACCCGAGAAATTTAAACTAGAAATAAATTAATTGTCTTTTTGGAAAGCTATTTGGGACAAGAGAAGATGCCAGAAAGGGACATCAGGTGGTGGATTTACAGGTTTTTATTTTACCAATCCTTGTATAATAATAGTATACGGTACCAAAAGAAAAACAAAATGTAAATTAAGTTGTATGCTGGGTATGTGAGATTGGAGTTGGGAGGAATAAAACCAGCGTTGTCGAACACCTTTACACTTTTATTCAAGCAGACGATTCGGTAGCCATAACGGTTGCCATCTTCAGTGCCAATGAAAGTTTTTAAGGTGTCCCTGTCATATATGATAATATTGTATAGTATAGGAAGCATCAGCCTGGAGCGCTCGAAAGTACTTACTTGTTAGTAAGCTTACTATACAATATTATCATATATGACAGGGACACCTTAAAAACTTTCATTGGCACTGAGGATGGCAACCGTTATGGTTACCGAAACGTCTGCTTGAATACAAGTGTAAAGGTGTTCGACAACGCTGGTTTTATTCCTCCCAACTCCAATCAGAAGTACAAAATTTTTAAGTCGCATTTCTTTACATACCGTATTTGTATAAGACAAAATATTTAGGCTGAAGAAGAGAATAGGAGCCAAAAGAAGTAGAAGAAACAAACTCGTAGCAACTTACCTAAAACAAACAGAAAAAAAAACTTCAATTAGAAATAGAAAAATAATTAGGCCTAAATTTAACTCTTAGAACACCCCTGGGCGAGAGAGGTTAGAGACGTTGACAAATGTCAATATTGATAATCTAAAAGTCAGAGGGAGTGGGATCGATGAATTTATTGAAATCAGCCATGTATAACGTTTAAAGTTTAAAAAAAAAGAAACTCTTGGTACAAATACAAATTGACATAGAAATTTTTCATTTGATTATTTCCTAATCACATCTCTAAATAGTGAATGAAGGTATGTAATATCGGTATATCATTTATGTCAATATTAGGATAGTTTCTCTCTTGTATAATTAACAAATTTTACCTTAATCATTTTTTATATAAAAAAACAAGATCTAAATAGTGGCTAGGGTCTAAATTTTGGCTAGCAGCTATTAACTTGAAATATTGAATCAAAATTGTATTGATAGTGATAAGAAATGATGAGATTCGTTCAAGTTATCAGCGGTTGTTTTTCACATTAAAATAATTTATTTGGCAAATATTTCGGATTGCCTAATGTAATCCATCCTCAGTGCATCAAATTATACATATATGGGCTGTGTTTTAAAATAATACAAATTGATATGAGAAGCCAATCTACAATTAGAGGGCACCGTTTTTTGATGCACTGTGAGGATGAATCGCGTTTGGACACGATCGCAATTTATATATAGTTAAAAATTATAAGAAAAATCTGGTGTGACTGGCGCACAGCACACAACTTTCTCTTACCCTTCGGTAAGAGAAAGTTGTGCACCGTGCTGGTCACACCAGATTTTTTGTGTCGAGATATATTTAGTTTCCGATAGCACCAGGGTCGTATATAGAAATTTTTTTCGGGGGGCCCGAACTGAAAATTTTTCTGTGGAAATTTTTTTTTTTTAAGAAACTAAATTTTTTTTCACACGAAATTTTTTGCGGAACATTTTTTCCTTTGCGGAACCAAAGTTTTCCAACCTGTGGAAAAATTTGTTGCGCTGATGTCTGTATATCCCTATATATGTATATGAGTTTGGGAAATTTCGGGGGGCCCCGGGCCCCTCGGCCCCCCCCCCCTTATATACGCCCCTGGATAGCACCTTAGTTTCAAACTTGCATTTTAAATGTTGACTGCTTCAAATAAACTATGGTTATTTTTCAAAATTTTAATCTCATATTTGGACATTTTATACACAATATAGATTCGTAAATAAATACAAAATTTCATAAGAATTGGAAAAAAAAATTTTAAATGCCTAAAAAGTTCTAAAGGGGACCCCCTTTTGAATCGAAATTAACATACAAATCCCTATAGGAAATTAACATTGTTCCTATGCGAAGATAAGGTGGAAAGGGAATTTAAAAAGAGTAGAGAGAGACGATAATGTTTGCAAGTGAGAGAGAGACATATATGTTTTCTTTGAAACAATTAAAGACACAAATAAATTAAATAAAATCTGGTGTGACTGGCGCACAGCACACAACTTTCTCTTACCCTTCGGTAAGAGAAAGTTGTGCACCGTGCTGTTCACACCAGATTTTTTGTGTCGAGATATATTTAGTTTCCCATAGCACCTTAGTTTCAAACTTGCATTTTAAATGTTGACTGCTTGAAATAAACTATGGTTATTTTTCAAAATTTTAATCTCATATTTGGACATTTTATACACAATATAGAATCGTAAATAAATACAAAATTTCATAAGAATTGGAAAAAAAAATTTTAAATGCCTAAAAAGTTCCAAAGGGGACCCCCTTTTGAATCGAAATTAACATACAAATCCCTATAGGAAATTAACATTGTTCCTTGCGAAGATAAGGTGGAAAGGGAATTTAAAAAGAGTAGAGAGAGACGATAATGTTTGCAAGTGAGAGAGAGCATATATGTTTTCTTTGAAACAATTAAAGACACAAATAAAATAAAAATAAATGGGAATTTAAATAATAATTGATTTTTAATCTAATAAAAAGAAAAAGATTTAAATTCGGTTACCATGGCAACCATTTCTATCTTTCCTATGAAGAACAAGAGTAAAGTGGTCTTCAGAAGATTTCAACGGCAAAATGAGAATATACATTTTAAAGAGCATCTAAAAAATAATTGATTTTTGAATTTTAAAAAAAATCCTTGGAGGGAATTTTGAGAAAATCGAAAAAAACTGAAAAAGTACATCAGTAAAGTACTAGTACTTTTTTGGCCGATTTTGTTCAAAAAGCTTATTTTGAGCGTGTGGGAAGGTACCTAAGTTAAATATAAAATTTCAATCCGGTAGCTCAATTCCTTCATGCTAAAAATCTGTCCACACATACAGACACACACACACACACACACTACATACACACACACAGACCAATTTGCGGGACCCACTTTTTGGAGACCTCAAAACATGTATATCCATCAAAATCTCGACATCGAATTTTTGACATGATCGCAATACTTTCTCTCCTATATATTTCATATATAGGCTAAGAGAAAGGTAAAATCTGGTGTGACTGGCGCACAGCACACAACTTTCTCTTACCTTCGGTAATCGAAAGTTGTGTTCTGTGCTTGTCACACCAGATTTTTTGTGTCGACATATATTTAGTTCCCGACAGTACGGAACATATGAATTCAGATGTAAAATTTATAAGTATGGGAAAATATTTATATTTTGTTACCATGGCAACCATTTCTCCTATCTTCCCTATGAAATACAAGAGTAAAGTGGTCTTCAGAAGATTTCAATCGCAAAATGAGAATATACATTTTAAAGAGCATCTAAAAAATAATTGATTTTTGAATTTAAAAAAAAATCGTTGGAGCAAATTTTGAGAAAATCGAAAAAAACTGAAAAAGTACATCAGTAAAGTACTAGTACTCTTTGGCCGATTTTGATTAAAAGCTTATTTTTCCGGTCCCGGGTGGTGTTTAACTTAAATATAAAATTTCAACCTCATAGCTCAATTCCTTCATGCTTAAAATTGAACACACACCCCCCCCCCCCCCCCCCCCCCCCCCCCCCCCCCCCCCCCACACACACACACACACACACACACCACACCCACACACACACACAGACCATGTCGCGAAAACCACTTTTTTGGATTCAGGGGACCTCAAAACGTGAAGATCCATCAAAATCTCGACATCGAATTTTTGACATGAATCCAATACTTTCTCTCTATATATATATTACATATATACATAGGTAAGAGAAAGTAAAAATGGGAATTTAAATAATAATTGATTTTTAATCTAATAAAAAGAAAAAAAAGATTTAAATTCGGTTACCATGGCAACCAGTTCTATCTTTCCTATGAAGAACAAGAGTAAAGTGGTCTTCAGAAGATTTCAACGGCAAAATGAGAATATACATTTTAAAGAGCATCTAAAAAATAGTTCATTTATGAATTTTAAAAAAAAATCCTTGGAGGGAATTTTGAGAAAATCGAAAAAAACTGAAAAAGTACATCAGTAAAGTACTAGTACTTTTTGGCCGATTTTGTTCAAAAGCTTATTTTGAGATTCTTCAAAGGTACTTAAGTTAAATATAAAATTTCAATCCGCTAGCTCAACTCCTTCATGCTAAAAATCTGTCCACACACACATACACACACACAGACACACACACACACACACACACACAGACCAATTTGCGGGACCCACTTTTTTGGACTCAGGGGACCTCAAAACATGTATATCCATCAAAATCTCGACATCGAATTTTTGACATGATCGCAATACTTTCTCTCTCTATATATTTCATATATAGGGTACGAGAAAGTAATATTTTCGGCCTAAGTTAAAGCCTCGGAGTTTGTTAGTTATAATGGTGGGCCAAAAAAATCGACTATTTTATAGGGTCCGACCGAAACAAGATTTTCAGCCGAAACCGAATTTCGGCCTCAATCTTAGTTTTTTCTCCCTCAAGTGCAAATCATTTGACCTTTTTTTTTTTTTTTTTTTTGCATGCAAGTCTCATCCCATCTTTTCAGACTCAGGTATAGACAGATCAGACTAACATTAATGCCAAATTGTGCAGAAAGAAAAATTCTAATTGACTATAAAAAGCCATAATAACAAAAGCCAACTTGTCTAATGTAAAAATCTGGTGTGACAAGCACAGTACACAACTTTCGATTACCGAAGGTAAGAGAAAGTTGTGTGCTGTGCGCCAGTCACACCAGATTTTTACATTAGACAAGTTGGCTTTTGTTATTATGGCTTTTTATAGTCAATTAGAATTTTTCTTTCTGCACAATTTGGCATTAATGTTAGTCTGATCTGTCTATACCTGAGTCTGAAAAGATGGGATGAGACTTGCATGCAAAAAAAAAAAAAGGTCAAATGATTTGCACTTGAGGGAGAAAAAACTAAGATTGAGGCCGAAATTCGGTTTCGGCTGAAAATCTTGTTTCGGTCGGACCCTATAAAATAGTCGATTTTTTTGGCCCACCATTATAACTAACAAACTCCGAGGCTTTAACTTAGGCCGAAAATATTCTTCTCGTACCCTATATATGAAATATATAGAGAGAAAAGTATTGCGATCATGTCAAAAATTCGATGTCGAGATTTTGATGGATATACATACAGATTTTTCGTGTCGACATATATTTAGTTTCCGCCGATATATTAGAATTCAAGATATACAAATTATAAACAGAAAAATATTTATATTTTGTTACCATGGCAACCATTTCTCCTATCTTTTCTATGGAGTACAAAAGTAAAGGGGGTCTTCAGAAGGTTTCAATGATAAAATAAGAATATACATTTTAAAGAGCAACTAAAAAATAGTTGATATATGAATTTTAAAAAAAAATCGTTGGAGCAAATTTTGAGAAAATCGAAAAAAAACTGAAAAAGCGCATCAGTAAAGTACTAGTACTTTTTGGTCGATTTTGTTCAAAAGCTTCGGGTCACGTCCCATGGGGATGCCTAACTTAAATATAAAATTTCAACTTCCTAGCTCTTTTCGTTCTTGAGATATTTTGTTCACAGACACGCAGACACACACACACACACACACACAGACACAGACAGACAGACCATGTCGCGAAAACCACTTTTTGGATTCAGGGGACCTCAAAACGTGAAGATCCATCAAAATCTCGACATCGAATTTTTGACATGAAACCAATACTTTCTCTCTATATATATATTACATATATACATAGGTAAGAGAAAGTAAAAATAGATGATGGTCAAATTGAATGACCGAAACTGTGTATTGCAAATAAAATTTCTGATAAATAATTGGTTTTAAAAACTGCACGTACAACCTACAAATTTCAAAGTAAACCTTACAGATGATATTCTGCTTGAGCCGTTTCTTGGACTTATTAAGGCCTAAGATGCCGATAAAACTTAAAAAAAAAATAATAATAATAAGCACTATAGTATCTATTTTATGGTTAGTTTATTATAAAATTCTAAAATTTCGTGAAAGGTAACCTCAAAAAGAATTCGACCTATTTTCAGTGATTGTTCCAATTGTATTTTAATCTCCACTTTATCTTATACGAGTAAAAGCAAAGAAAGTACGAAATACCATCAGGTTCCATCCTCTTTGATATTATAAAAAAAAAAAAAAAAAAAAAAACAAGACTAAATTGATTCCATTTCCTTTCTTTTTTTTTAATAATTTGCATTTAATTAAAAGAAAAGAAAAAAAATAAAATAAAATGGCTCACTCATTTTCACAAACTATTTATTTATTTTTTTTCTTCAAACTAATCTAAATTAAAAGACAATTCAGAGAGAGAGGGGCTCGCTAACTTTCCACTCTTAGCGTCTTCATTTTATTTAAATGCTCATCACATCATTTGCATAAAGATAATAATAATAATTAAAAAAAAAAGTCGTTTGTTTGAATTCGAGACGTATTTAATGTGAATTTTCTTCTTCTTTTGTACAAATACGATTAGAAATGTTGGGAACAATTTTTTTGTTTTTGAGATGCAAATCACTAGCGAAGGTAAATGAAACGGTGTAGATACAAATTTTGCTTTTTGCGAGGGATTTCGACGGGCGATTGTTCTTTGAATAGAGATCTTGCCTTGAAATAAGGACTAAATGGCTTCAGATGCCGAAAAAAAGGGACAGAGCACGGAAAATGAACACAATTCATTAAAGGCATGCAGAAATATATTTTATTTTTAAGAAATTAAAGAGAGCAATATTAAAAACATTAAATAAACGAATTAATTCATTTTTAAGCTAATTATTATGAAACATGTATTGTTGAACAAAATATAAATATTAATTAAATTAGTCACATGCATACATGCATACCACCATAACATAAACAAATTAAAAAAAAACAAAAACTTGTAATTGCTTTCAAATGATATAATTCGATTCAAATATTATTGTTTATATTAAATGTTCTATTAATTAATTATTCTATGGTTATCAAATCTAACGTTTTTGTTAATGTAATTTTATAAAAAGCGAGTAATTAGTAAAGGAGATTGAGTGAAAGATAGTCACAAGCCACAAAAGAGAATTAAAATATGTTTATACTCTTACAATGTTATAATTAGAGCTATAACTGGTACTTGTTGGGTGCCAAGAATCATAAAAAGAATAAGACTCTTCATTTTCAGCTCCCTAATTCGTAGAAGTCGTTTGAACACGAGAGAAATTTCATTCACTGATTTCGACGCCATTTTGTTGTGGCTTATGACAATCTTACTACTCAAATCATCACTAGCTGGCCAAGTAAAGAACTTGCATTTATTATGTGCAGCCAATTAATGTAATTTCAAGAAACTTCTTTGTGTGGTATTAAAGAGGGAGATTTAAAGAATGCAATGGCTTGAATATCTCAAAAATGACAAACTGGTGGGCTTATGACTATCTTCCACTAAAACCTTCATATGTTAGCGAGGTGAATAACTAAATCAATATGAAGTAGAATTAATAAATAAAAGTCCAAGCAGATGTTTCTTTCTTTATTATAGAACCGAGAGCGATGGTCCTAGAGTCAAGGAATGACAAAATTTGGGTTCCTCTTTTATTTCTTTTTTTATTTAAAAGTATTTACAAACTTCAAGTATACTTCAGCTAAAGAGGAAACTAAAATTCAAGCCAAATTTTATATATCTTGACTTTTGAAATTTTAAATTCAAAAACAAAATTTTTAATTTTTTTTGAAAATTTTTCTTAAATATCTTTTACTATAATAATTTGTAATATTTTTTTATATATAGTGTATATTGCAATATAATTCTAATTTAATTTATTGGGAGAAGGGTGGATATTTAAGTTTGAATAGTAAAACATTTTATTTTAACTTTTTTTTAAATTATATTAATTATTAATAATTTTAAATGACATTAACGAGTTTTTTTTCAACTTAATTAAATGGCCGTCGACTATCTTTATGGCTAGGGTTCACTGTTGAATGAACCCTAGCCTTGAGGATGGTCGAAACGTCGCACAGTGGGCTGAAATAGGAAAAAAGCGGCCATAATTCGAAAAAATGAACTTCAAAATATAAAAACAACGTTTTGCACACCAATAATAGACTATATGTGGACCTCAGTACAATAATTCATTTTTTTTTTTACCCAACCCAAACCCGAGTTATAGAGCGCCAAAGTGGGCAAGAAAACTTACTAACTTTTCTTTGCGTTTTAAGTCGATATTCAGGAATTTTTTTCATGTATTAAGGTTGTTCGGACATTAAAGCACTTTCCTTGATTAAAAGCTAATTTTTTAATATGTTATTAATCACTATCAAATACGTATAAAATAAAATTTTGAAGCAGATCTGACACAGGGTTATCGTGTAATTAATTTTTAAAAAATTGAAATTTAACATGTAGCCTATGGGGAATAACGACGAAACGCACACATATCGAATTATATAGCCACCTCTGCAATAGATACAAAAACAAAAAAACTTACATTTTATTAATTCACTTCCGAGGAATACGTTAAAAATAAAACCAAAAGTTTCTGCCGACCGCTTTTAAAGATATTTTAACAAGAAAGTCAAAAAATTCTCCAAAATGACAGTCGCTAATATTTAAAAATAATGAATTCTCGAGAGTCAGACCAGCCTGGCAACGTCGCATAACATAAGTGTCTTATCTCTATGTCAGATACATTTTTTTTTTCAATTTTACAATATTTTTTCTCGCAAATCGTCCATTGTGTTTAAACTGATTTGCATTAAACATTGTAATATATTAAATAAAATAAAATTTAAGGCGTTTAAGATTTAAAATAGATAGTTGATGAATGCAATGGTGCCAGATCTATATTACGTGAAATACTGCTCAAGTCGAAAGTCATTCATTTATTATTTTTGGTAATTAAATTATTAACTTAATCCAATTATAAACTATGATAGGTCACGACTAAATTATAATAAGGAATTTTGGCATTCAAATTTTTAATTTTATTTAAAAAAAAATTTAGATTCTATTATGACTTACGATGTACTGTCCGAACAACCTTAATATTGATCCAATTTAAATGAATTTTTTTTTGAATCATAGATAAATTAATCTTCTTTCTGAATATATTTTTGTTTTTCTTGTATTTCAGTTATTTATTTTTAAATAAATTTTTTTGTAAATAAAAAAAAGCAATATAAATTTTTTTCAATTTCAAAAAAGTATATGGGCATCCTCTTGCCTTCTAACAAACTCAATAGATTCTGAAACTAGAATACATGTAGAACATAATTCCATCGAAACTTTTTGCCCGATTTTGCCCGAAAAATTTTTATTAATTTTTTATAATTAAATCGGAAGAAAAACAAATGATTTCCGTCAAACCATATGAACTTCTCTCTCCTTTACAGATAATATTGAAACGTGACAAAGGGCTGATGGACAAAATAAAATCAGGCTATTATTAGAATGACCATAAAATTTGAAGGGGGGCCTCAAATTTTGTAATCTTTTGAAAAAAATAATCTATTAAAAGGGAATATTCAATATTTGATAATTTCATTTTTTCTTGTTCATATTCTTATTAATATTATTGAAATAACTATATTATTTTTGTATACAAGTGGTAAAGCCCCCTGGACCCCCTTAAATGCCTTCAGCGAGCAAATGCATCACATTTATTCTTACTCACTGTTTGGAAATTTTGCAATTGCTCGCCTTCGGCGCAAAATTTTAAAGTTTTAAATTTCCCTCACTGACTCCACTTTCTCTGTCTCTGGCCAATCAGCGAGAGACAGTGGTAAACAGGAACATAAAACAGAATTTAGTGGCTAGAATATAGTAATTTATTTTTTGGCAAATAATTTTTATTTAAGTATAATGACAGAGACATAGAAGCTGACTCCAAGGGGCCCAAGGGGCTCAAGCCCCCTCCCCCCCCCTCCCCCAATGTTGAGGGAAGAGAAAATAGTCATCTTTGTAATCAGCAATCCATTAAAATGTATATAAAGACGTATTGCTTATATAAAAAAAATTTTTGACCCTTTGAGTAAGGGGTAGTTCACCCCATGCATGTTTTTTTTTAAATAGATGACATCTTTGGAATCAGTATCCAATAAAATGTATATAAAGACATATTAGTTGTAATTACCAAAAAAAAAAAATATATTTTTTGCTTCCTTCAGTAAGGGGTAGTTCACCCCATCTATATATTTTGTAAAAATAAATGACATTTTCGTAACGAGTGACCTTTAAAATGTATATAAAGACGTATTGCTTGTAATTATCAAAGCAAAATTTTTTTTTAACACCTTAAGTAAGGGGTAGTTCACCCTATGTATGTTTTTAGTAAAAATAGATGACATCTTTGGAATCAGCATCCAATAAAATGTATATAAAGACGTATTGCTTGTAATTATCAAAAAAAAAATTTTTTTTTGCTCCCTTCAGTAAGGGGTAGTTCACCCCATGTATGTTTTTTGTAAAAATAAATGTCATTTTTGTAAAACGCATATTTTTTTTGATTTTTTGACATATGTTTTTCTTTATATTTCACACATCATAATTTTTTTTCAACTTTGTCAAGGGGTAATTTCAACCCCTTTTGGTAAAATATGAAAATATTGAAGGGTATAGAAGAACATATGATTATGTATGGATAGTTTTAATTTTGTAAAAATCCGCCCAAAAAAAGATAATTATGGCCGCTTTTTTTCGATTTCAGCCCACTGTGCGTCGCTGTAGGTTCTATAATAAAGAGCAGATGCTTCTTTCTTTATTATAGAACCTACAGCGACGTTTCGACCATCCTCAAGGCTAGGGTTCATTCAACAGTGAACCCTAGCCATGAAGATAGTCGACCGAAACGTCGTTGTCGGTTCTATAATAAAGAAAGAAACGTCTTTTATTTATATTCTACTATAATTATCATTTTTGTTGATATGCAATATTGGATTATATTAGTATAAGGCTTTTTCTTTCAGTTCACGATACGCATATTATCTCGTCTTAATTTCTCTCATTAATAGTCATTCTTTATAAGAAGATAACCTGTAATTATATTCGAATTAAAAAAAAATCATTCTCAATAAAATCTTCTTAAAAAAAAAAAAACCAAGGAAAGAATTTCGTCACCGATTAAGAGAGCAAAGTGCATCAAGTTCTCAAACTCGATGGGAAGGTGATGCACTTTTACCTTTGCCAATTTCCTTTTTACTTTTTACTTTGTATTTTATTCTCTCTCTCTTTACTTTATAAGTGAATTAATTCCTAACATCGATGCTTATAATTTGAGATTAATAAATAAAATATACATACTTGTAAAGTATAATAAAATTAAATAAATGTCACAAGTAATTTATATATGGACGATGTTATGTATGAAGGAACCAAGCGCCATTAACCTAAATCTGAGATAAGGGACATTTCATTGGTTAACACTTATTAACAGACACAATAGCAATGACTTTTTTTTTCTTGTTTTATACAAACAAAGTGCACAGAGTATAATGTTGAGATTTAAATAAAGAGGTAGATCTTCTTTTTCCCTACAAGATGGCGGTCTTAATTCAATTTCGATCATATTGGCGCTTGGTTCCTTTATGCATAATATCATCCAAATAATCTATAAAAAAAAAAATAAATAAATAAAAGTAAGGCTGAAAGCACATCAATTGAGCAAAAACGTTTTCGCACAAGCTAGAGCAGGGGTGGGCAAATACTTTTAAGCGCGGGCCAAAATGAAATTTTCAAAATGTCTCCCGGGCCTGCAGGACTATCCGCGTACGCTTTCCACACCCGAATGTTTTGGCTGGAGTTTTTCCCTGCCCAGAAGTTTTTTTAGGCAAAAACACTCTAGTATCATTTAAAGCATTTGGACAAAGAAATTTGACAGTTAATAATAGATAATAGTAATAATAAATTGTCTTACTTGGGTGTACATGCGAACAATTTTTGCCCAGTAAAATATGTCACGTAATTTTTAAAGAAATATGATCCATTATATTAAATTAATGGTCATTAAATAAATCAGTTAATGAAAGATTATAATCGAACAGACCTAGTATGTTGCGTACATAAAAGTAGTGATATGGTTAGGGCTCTTCGAAATTATAATACTCTATTATTTATATATTTGATTATTTATACTGTTGATTTCAACAAAATCGCATAAAAGGGATTTTTCAACGGGCCGGATAAAGTAAGCAAAGGGCCGGATCCGGCCCGCGGGCCGGCTTTTGCCCACTCCGAGCTAGAGCAAAAGGTTTTGCTCAATGCCAACGCACACCGATTGAGCAAAACGCTCAATGACAAAACATTTTTTTTTCAATGATGTCAAATCATGCTCAGTTGTGTTTTGCCTCCTCGGTGTGCGTTGACCCATAGAAAAACATTGAAAAAACAGTTTTAGGTAAAAACGTTTTTGCTCAATTGGTGTGCGTTCAGCGTAAGGGTGGATGAAGGCCGTAGAATAATCAAAAGATTGAAATAATAATAAAAAAAATATATATAAAATTTCCGTCGAAAAATGGTCTAGTACATAATCACGCTAAAGTGAGCGGTTCGGGAGATATAGAGGGGTAAAATTTGTAATTAATATGAAAGAAGACACTGATATAGAGAAATATTTATATCTCGTTACCATGACAACCATTGTTAGAATTACAAATTTTACCCCTCTATATCTCCCGAACCGTTCACTTTAGCGTGATTATGTACTAGACCATTTTTGTTTGTAATTTAATTTCGATTATTTTTGTATAGATGAATTTTTGCGAAAAAGCGCATAGTTTTCGAGATATTTGCGAAAAACCATCTTCCCGCAACTTTACCGGCTTATTCCCGCTAAACGCCCCGGGATTGCAAGTGCTGATTCTTTCCATCCCTAAAATGCAACCTATTCTGAAAATATTAGCCTTCAGAAAACTCTTGCCTATTTTTGTCGCCAGCTCCCGGAGCTGTCAAAGAATCTCGTTACATTTAATGAATCAAAAAGTCAATCAATTGAATATTCTTTGAATATATTCGTTCAATTTCCTAAAGTGAATATGAAGTTTCCTTCTCTGAGTAAAATGAAGTTTATGGAGTGAACCAAATTCATACGGAAAAAACAAAAAAAAAATTTTCTGGTGTGAATGAAATTCTTAAATGATATCTTTTTTTGAGTTACAATTCACATCCACAAACAAAAAAAAAAAAAAAAAAAAAAAAAGTAGATAGATAATCCCTCTGCCTATTAATTCCATCCATGTTCTCCTGTGAACGTCACGTGACTACTAACAAGAATCACATTGAAATGCAAATGCAATTGGAAGAAGAAGGAATGGCGGTAGCCAGCCAGCCAGCAAAAATCACATTCTCTCACAAAATCCCGGACATTAGTTTGTCAATTATATTAGAAAAAAAAAATAAAGGGTCGGACTAAGCCGAGCGCACAACTTTGCCCACCCACTATTCAAGAAAAAATTTTTGTCCCCCCCCCCCCTAGAGCCCCCCCTGATGGTCCGATGTTATACATATTATATATCATTTTACTCGGGAGGAAGTCTAGTTTCTGAATATATAAAAAAAATTATAGGTTATGTAAGAAAAAAAATTTTGTCCCCCCCCTAGAGCCCCCCCCCCCTAATGGTCCGATGTTTACCAAAAGCTTTTCAGTTCTTGGCCTCTACCCCTAGTTTATGGGTGCAAAATTTCAAAACAATTGAATGAATAGTTTTTGAGATTTCGTTGACGAAAAAAATTACCACAGACACACACACACACACACACACACACACACCATCATTCCAAAAACTTCTTAAATGGATTCAGGGGACCTCAAAACGCATTTTGGCAGCTCAGAAAAATTTCGAATTTTTTACGATTACATTAACTTTACCTCAACCTACGGTTGATGGGCAAAGTTAAAAATATAAATTATTATTATTATTATTATTTTTTTTTTTATTATATTCAGGGCAACACTAAAGATTTAACTAACGAGCTTCTTCCTGAATATTTATGTAAATTCGTAATTTATTGTGCTATCGCTACACAGGATGTGGATGTAATAGCAATTTTTTTTTTAATTAGAAATTAAGAAAAAAAGTAAGAAAGAGGACAGAGAGCCTTTCATGTTCTATTATCCCCAATAAAATAAAATCTAAGATCTTGGATCGAATAGACAAAGTCAAGTACACATAAATTTTTATAAAAAAATATTGCATTGGAAGATCTCTCAAATGATGAGCATCATTACACAAAGCTGCCTAATGCAAAATATATACTTTTTTGGCACTTGTTGGCCCCTGAAGATGGTCTCTATCGAAACCGAAATGTCAACACAATAAAATAATTAAAGAAGGCTGCCAGTCTCTGTTTTTGCAACCCTTCCTTGATATAAAAGAATCTGGTGGGACAAGTACAAAAAACAACTTTCTCTTACAAAAGGTACGTAACCTTTGGTAAGAGAAAGTTGTGTTTTGTGCTGTCACACCAGATTTTTTTGTGTCGACATACATGTATATTTGGTTTCCGCCAACATATTAAAATTCAAGATGGAAAATTTATAAGCATGGGTTACTATTTCTACTATCCTCTTACTACTATTTCTCCTATCTTTTCTATGAAGGAGTAAAATGTACTTCAAACAATTTTGAGAATATAGGCCCTACATTTTAAAGAGAATCTAAAAAATAATTAATTTTGAATTTTAATCAAAATCTTCGAATTTTTAGAAAATCGAAAAAAAAACTGAAAAAGTACATCAGTAAAGTACTAGTACTCTTTGGCCAATAGCTTATTTTCACGCCTCAGAGGGGTACCGAATTTAAATATAAAAATTTCAAACCCCTAGCCTAGCTCTTTTAGCTCTTGAGTTATTTTGTTCACAGACAGACAATGTCGCGAAAACCACTTTTTTGGATTCAGGGGTCCTCAAAACGTGTATTTCCATCAAAATCTTGACATCGAATTTTTGATATGAATCCATTACTTTCTCTCTCTCTCTCTCTCTCTCTCTCTCTATATATATATATATATATATATATATATATATAGTGCCCCCGAGTTTGGCGTAGTATGTAGCGTGCCTACCTCCTATACCAAACGTCGCGGGTTCGGACCCAGGCAGTCCGAAGATTTTATTTAAGCCATTTGGATACCAGATGGCTTAAATAGAAATGCCTGAACCCCAAATACATTTATTAATTACAACGGTTATCGTATAAAGTCTTAAATGGCCTTAGTTGCCGAAAAGACTGTGTGAATGTGTGAGTGAGTGTGAGTGTGAATGAGAAAAAAAGTGTGAATGTTTTAAATAAAATATATATATATATATATATATATATATATATATATATATATATATGTATATAGGTAAGAGAAAGTAAAAAGTTTAAATTTTAAATTCTATCTATGAGCCTTATATATGAGAAAATATAATTTTTTCATGTTAAGGGCTAGCATTTAAAGGGCCAGGGGGTCCTCCGAAGGCCAGGGGGTCCTCCGAAGGCAAAATAGTCAACTTGAATACAATTGCTTCAAGAAAAAAAATAAAAATAAAATAAAATATTTAAAAAATTATCAAAAGAAATGCCATCGTATAATTAGAAGATAGAATAAAAATCCTCGGTCCTTGGTGTAGCGGTTAGCGTGCTGGCCATTTGTACCAAGGGTCGCGGATTCACATCCCGTCTCATGCGACAATTTGTTTCAATCCAATTGAAATAGGACTCGAATTATTTTAATTTCATCTTGTTGACGTTTCAGGGACTATACGTCACCCATCTTCAGGACAAGGGTTGTTCACTCTGATAGTATATTGTAAAATATACCATAATTTTAAATCTCTAAAATAATTTTTTTTTTTTTTTTTATTTATAATATTTCACCATTTAGTACGAATTTAGAAAGTAAACGATCAGATCAACTCAAAGTCATATCAAAAATTGACTGATTGATATTGATATCTCTTGTATAATAAACTGTACGTAATAAATCAAAACAGTTTGTAAATTTTCATTTTGACATTTTGTTCAATTTTACAAATATATTGTGACATAGAAAGCTGCTTGTTGTCTCATTTATTGACATTAACAGATATATACTTGCTGAGTAAGTAAGCTTAATTTTTACGTAATTTTATAAATTCTATATATATTTTTTTTATTATTACAACATGAAATATTTATTGTACCTAAATGTCCTAGACAAAGGAAAAAGAGATTCTGTGTTCATTCAATTTTACTTTTTCTTTTCCGTACTATCGTGTTGCACTGCGATTTCCAAGATCTATTGTTAGACCGGGGGCTGTGAATTTGGGCCTAAGGATGGAAGATTCTTTCACGTCAGAAAATATGTTTAATTGAGAAAGAAAACGCTATATTTTCAGCAATTCTTTTAATAGTTTACAAGGCAATAATTCCAAATATTTCGGAGACCTATCGGCACTCCTTTAGTGGATTTCACCTCATTCACCACATACGACCCTTACAATTAAAACGCTTGGAAGCGGCATGTTATACGTCTAGCAAGTATTAATCATTTAAATGTTGTGAATGCGGTGAAATCCACTGAAGGAGTACCGAAATGTCTCCGAAATATATGGAATTATTGCCTTGTAAACTATTAAAAAAATTGCTGAAAATATAGCGTTTTCTTTCTCAAATAAACCAACTTCAGCAACATCACTTAAGGAGAAAATGTTTCCCTGGAGCCCTGATTCACAATCCTTGAGGAAATGGACCCCCAATTCATCTGTTAATTCACATAAATCGCTTTCTTCCAGAACCAGCTTCCTGAGTCCCCAATCGGGCGCCACATTTTGGATAGACCTTCGCAACAAGGTGCATAATATCCTGCTCATGCTAATATTAATATACATAGATATTTAAAATTAATTTGTTCCTAGGCGACAAAATTTGTTTAAATTATATTGGCTACCAATCAATTTTTTTGTTTTTTATTTTTTTTACCCATTCACACACATTCACACAGTCTTTTCGGCAACTTAGGCCATTTAAGACTTTTACGATAACCGTTGTAATGAAAATATCTGTGGTATTTACCATAAACTTAAAGTAATATTCCTTATAAATAAAATAAGAGAGGCGTGTTCAGGAAGGGTTTGTTTATTTTTCCAAACAATAACAACAATACTTGATTATTAAAAATTAATTATTTTTTCAATAAAGGACTAATTAGCCAAATTAGTGACTTTATTTTCCCGGCGAATTTGATTATCGGCCATCGCCACATATCTTTTGGAGTCCAGGCATTTCTATTTAAGCCATTTGGTATCCAAATGCCTTAAATAAAATTATCGGACTGCCTGGGGTCCGAACCCCCGACGTTCGGTATAGATAGGTACGCTTCCAACTACTCCAAGCCCCGTGGGTGAAAAAGATCTTAAATTAAATTTAAAAAAAAAATAATAATAATAATAGTCTAATAATAATAATAATAATAATAATAATAAATTTGTTTTGATGAAGAGTGAATAACTAAAATATTTTCGAAAATATAAATAGCCTAATTAATTAATTAATGGGGGGGGGGGGGGGGGTTCTTTAAACGTTCAAAAATAAATTGGTAAAAAAATTCTTTCTAGTACCATGTCCTCCCCTACCCCCTCCAAAAGTCTCGACTCAAAGAGATGGTCCGTGGTGGTCAAAACCGGCGCGTGCTCGCTCGCTAGCGAAAAGACAAATCCGTGCGTTTGAACCGGCACGGTCAAAACCGACAGATCTATATCTCATCGTGTATGGCCATCTAATTGGTGGAATAGATTATATTCTCAAAAAAAAGAAGAATGACCGGAAAAGTTTTGCATCCTCGTTTGTTTTTATCAAGTTCCAAATTTATATGAATAAATTGAATTTTTGGCATTCATACCCATCCTATTTGCCCTTGGCTTGATAACCCAAATGGAATGAACATTTTATTATTATTATTATTTTTTTTCTTCTTCTTTTGGCTCACTCACTCAGAGTGTTTGGCCATTAGTAACGCTTGGCTTCCGTTACTATTAGGTTAGCATCATTACTCGGCCCTTGCCTGGGTTCACTAGCCATTCTAACTCTTTTATTTTCTTCTCTTTCTATCTATTTTTAAACGCTATTTATTTATCTTTTAATGTATAAAAGATAGAGAGAGAGAAAGAGAAGCATTTCATTTAAATAATAAAAAATATGCTATTTTATATTTATTTCACCGAGTAAAAGTGATCTAGGGATGCACAAGTCCGCACCAGGGACACACACAGTAGATCGAAAGTGACCAGAAGGAAAATGTATGTCCCTGGTGCGGGCGTGTTGTATCCCTGTGTGGTTTTAAAGGTTCACTATGCAGATCTGCTGTGGGAGTGTGGACCCCTCGATCATTTTTACTCATTTTTACTCGGGTCTGTATTCTTTGGGAAGTTTATGAGTTGTCTGGCGGGTGTCTACTCTAGCTAATCAGAAAGCTTATTTAGTGGTACCGTTAAATAATAATATTTATTCAGGATCGGAAGAAACTTTGCAGGAGATTAAATAAAAAATATTTCATCAATTCTCGAAAGTTTAGTTTGAAGTTTGCAAGGTGGACGTGCAGTTTTTAAATAATTTTAAACAATTATTTTTCAGAAATTTTATTAGCTGACAACTGGTTGCAAAGTACAGTTTCGGTCATCTAGGGTGACCATCATCAGGCCTGCAATATATATAAAAGATACTTTAAAATACAGGACATTATTTTTTTTATTGTAGCGGTGGCAAAAATGGCTGGTGGCCTAATGCTTAAAAATTCAATTAGATAACCTTTATTTTGATATACAAGACTGGCGAACTGAATATATGTTTATCACATGTATTTTTTTAAAAAGAAACGAAGAAATTTTAGGTAATTATATTTTTAATAATATCTGCTCTATTTTTAAATCATTGATTGGAATTGAGAATTTTGGCTAAATATAAAATTGCATATTAAGACAAATTTAAATATTGTATAAAATAAAATAATGCAATTGTAATAAAATGTAATGTCCTGTATTTTAAAGTATATTTTATATACAGTATATACCAGCAGGGCCGGATCTAGAGGGGGGCAGTGGGTGCGTATGCCCCGGGCGGCAGATTTCAGGGGGGCGGCAATTAAAGAAAGATTTACTAAAAAAAAAGGTAAAATGATATGAATTTTGTATAGAAAATTTTAAGGAGGGGGCGGCAAATTAAATTTTGCACCCCCTAAAAAATCTCCTAGTTCCGGCCCTGTATACCAGGCCTGATGATGGTCACACTAGATGACCGAAACTGTACATTGCAATCAGTTGTCAGCTAATAAAATTTCTGAAAAATAATTGTTTAAAATTTTTTAAAAATCTGCACGTCCTCCTTGCAAACTTCAAAGTAAACCTTCGAGAATTGATGAAATTCTGCTTGAGCTGTTTCTTGAATATAAAAAAAAATACTTTATTTAATTTTTTATTCGCTGACGTTTCGGTCGCAAATCACGACCTTCATCAGAGCAAATATTGTTAACTACTCACGATCTTTTTATTTTAAGGTATATTGTAATTATATACAAATTCTTTTTAATTTGTTTTGTACAAAAATTATCATTTACTTGCATACTTGGAGTCTCCAATTCAATGATTAAATCTCCTGGATGCAAAGTTCCTTCGGATACTGATTAATCTCCACAGCCCTAAAACATTAACTTTAAATAATATTTATTTTTAAATTTAAAGTTTTTCTCCGAGTTACCAACCATGTGGAACGACTCTCAGCATCCATCAATATTTTAAAATTAAATAAATATACAGATGGAAAGTATGACCCCAAATGGTCTCAGAAGCCGCAAAGAGGAATTAAATTGTATATTTTTTTTACATATATTAAAAAAAAAATGAATTTAATGCAGTTTTTAATGATTGGTTGTTTTATGATTATGATCAGAGCCAGATGGCTTTGAGTCTAGGTCAATGAAAAAAATAAAATTTAATTTAATAAATAAATTTCTAATTGATTGAACATCTTTCAGATCTGATAAGTCAGAAGAATAATAGTAAAGAAAATTTTCGTCCAGCCTAAGAACTTCTCTTGGAATGGTGTATGCATTTCCAGGGTTTAATTTAAAAAATCTGGTGTGCCAGGTAGGTCCCTTTCTCTTTCTTTCACTAAGTAAGTTGAGTGTTCTCCTGTCACACCAGATATTTTGTTTCGACAAATATTTATATTTTGTAACCATTTCTCTTATTTTTCCTCGAAAGTATATGAGTAAAGTGTGCTTAAATTTAAAATAAAACGTGAAGATCCATCAAAATCTCGACATCGAATTTTTGACATGAATCCAATACTTTCCCTCTATATAACAGTTACAGTATATTTCTTATATAGAGTAAGAGAAAGTAATAAATGGTTTATGAATTTTAATCAAAATCGTTAGAGCGAATTTCGAGAAAATTGAAAAAACATGAACAACAAATAAGGGAAACAAGCCCCCTTTTGTCCTAATTATGAATCAAATATGCAATATTATAATTAGCCTATTTTTTTGTTTATTTTTAAAATAATAGAGGAGAAGGTCCAAATTTCGGCTAGGGTCCAAATTCTGGCTAGTACTGTAATCAGTATAAGGAGATGCTGCAATGTAGCCGCGATAGTATGAAACAACTTCTCAGGGAACGCCCATTGCATGGTTGAAGAAGCTGCGCAATTCAGTGACAGTTGTTTGAGTGGTGGTAATTTTGTCGATTTTCGACATTTGAAAACTTTTACAGGTATGCATTTTTTAATTTACTGAATAGTCTGAAACTTTGAATATATTACTCTCCATAAATAGTTGGGTTAAAGATACTCTAAGGTACCATAATTGATATAATTCCAAGCTCTCAACCGACTGTAGAATTTTTTATTAACCTCAAACCGACGCCATAGTGAAGGTCTAAATTCGGGCTACTAGGAAAAAAACAAACAGACGTAAAGCCGTATTGCTCATTATATATACAATTATCTGAATATAATAAATACATCTTGAGCAAGGGCGGATACAAGGGGGGGGGTAAAGGGGTAATTACCCCCCCCCCTAAATTTGAAAAAAATATTTTTTTTCTAAGAAAATGTATTTTTAATGTAAAATTTTAAAAATTAATACTTAAAAATTTGATTTGTATTTATATTCTGGCAAACAAGTATAGAATGCGCCTTTAAATTACCGAAATTAAGAAAAGATTGTGTGTTGTGCGACCAGTCACACCAGATTACCCCCCTCCCCTCCCCGAGAAACCCCCTCTGGATCCGCCCTTGATCTTGAGTTAAATATTTGTACATATTTTATTGTTTTATTCTAGTTTATTTTGGCCTAGCCCAAATTTAGACCACATCTCAAAAATTTGTGATTTTGAATATTTTTTTAAGTGATAAAAAAAAAATAAAATTAAAAGGTATTTTAAAGCTTTTTAAATAGTTTATCGAAAGAAAACCTTTGAATGTACCTTTTTATCATGGTTAGAGTTAATAATATTCATTCTAACAAAAGTTATAACACAAAAAGTAAACAGTAGCCGAAATTTGGACCTTCTCCTCTATTTAATTGATATCATAATTCTTATTTATTCTTTAACTAATAATTAAATTTAAAATAGACCTAAATATATTATTTATAAATCAAATTATTAAAATTTAAAAAATCAAATTATTAATTTTTGAGGTTAAAATTGAGTTGAATTTTTATTTCAAAGAGATGTAGAATATTTATAGACATCTTTGAAATGTTTATATAGAAATTGATTATTAGCAAAACAATGCAACTGAGTTCATTCTTAACATTATTTCTAAACAGAGCAGCAGGAAAGGCTATGTTTTTTTTTTTTTATCAACTCAGCAATATTGGTTTAAGCTTGTTTTTGCCCACGGGGCGTGGTGTAGAGGTTAGCGTGCTAACCTCATATACCAAACGTCGCGGGTTCGGACCCCAGGCAGTCCGATGATTTTATTTAAGCCATCTGGATACCAGATGGCTTAAATAAAAATGCCTGGACCCCCTAATATATATAAATTCATAAATAACGGTTATCGTAAATGTCTTATATGGCCTGAGCTGCCGAAAAGACAGTGTGAATGTGTGTGTGAGTGTGAGTGTGAATGAGAAAAAAGTGTGAATGTTTAAAAAAAAAAAAAAAAGCTTGTTTTTTTTTTCACACTGTTATATAAATATTTATAAAAAGGCAAAGGATTATGATAGTTAAAAATTCAACCCTCCCAATTTTTTTAATATTGTGTATCTTTTCGTTTCAGGTATTAAGGAGGACAGAAATCTTATCGGTGTCGCTTTTTATTTTGCTATCTCTGGGATCACTCATTGAATAAGGATGAAATTTGAATCCTATGAAATCGTAAGTGGATATTACATTAAAACGAGGAGTGAATCAGGAAGAGGAAAAAAATGGGCTGTAAATATCGATTAGAGATCATGATTTTTTTCATTTTTAGTGTTATTTTTTTTTGCTTTGAAACGCAGGGGGTAATAATTAAGACGTTTTCTCCAGTCCTGGACCAAATTTTATAACAATCCGTTGAATGGAAAGGATTTATCCACCTAAAGGTGAGGGGCTAATTATTTATTCGATCCTAAAATGTACATATGTAATTATGAATGTATCAAAATTTCTCTTGTTTAAGTTATATGTTTGTTTTGATTTTTTCACTCCACCCCTTTAAGTCTTTATTTGGTCCAGAACCGGCAATGTGAATTTTCTCTCCTTCTCTTGCCTTTCGGCGCCTAACTTTAATAAGCATCCAATGTCCCGTTACTCTCTCAGCTGTTCAAGTTGTAAGATGAACAAAAATTTCCGTGCTTTGGCGGTGTGTACACATGCACCATCCAAGGACAGGAGTGTTTTTATTTTCTAACATAAATGAAATGAATTCAATGAAAGTGGAGCGAACTAACTTAACGAGTAGAAGTGGATTGCAATGAAAACTCGCAACACCAAAACTGGATATCTTTATTAATATATTTTATATACTACATAAATTCACTTTCAAAAGTGTGTTGACTCTCAATTGAAATTTGAGCTAATGATGGAACATTTGGCTATAAAAAATGCATCCTATATACGTATATAGAGATAGAGAAAAGTGACCAAAAGCGGGCCTCCATTTTGTTTTTTTTACATGTGGAAACCAAACAATAAGATAAAAATCTGGTGTGACTGATCGCACAGCAGTGATTGTCACACCAGATTTTTTGTGTCGATTTTTAGTTTCCGGCAGTATGGTACATTTGAATTCAAGAAATACAATTTATAAACATGGGAAAATATTATATTTTGTTACCATGGCAACCAATTCTATCTTTCCTATGAAGTACAAGAGTAAAGTGGTCTTCAGAAGATTTCAATGGCAAAATGAGAATATACATTCCAAAGAGCATCTAAAAAATAATTGATTTATGAATTTTAATCAAAACCATTGGAGCGAATTTCGAGAAAATCGAGAAAAACTGTAAAAATGCATCAGTAAAGTACTAGTACTTGTTGGTCGGTTTTGGTCAAAAACTTCGTGTCAGATCCCAAGAGAGTGCCACACTTACATATAAAATTTCAACCTCATAGCTCTTTTCGTTCTTGAGATATTTTGCTCACAGTCACACAGACATATCATGTTGCGAAAACCACTTTTTGGAGAACCTCAAAACGTGTATATCCATTAAGATCTCGACATCGAATTTTTGACATGAATCCAATACTTTCTCTCCATATATACTGTATATATGTGTAACTTTTAACTCCGCCCAGGGGCTGGTTGTTACACTAGCTGGGGCAAAATGTTACAACAAAAAGCAAAGGTAATAAAAGCTTTTTATTAGGAACAATCATCCCAATCAGTTTCTCTTATTCATTAAGAAACAATATTATAATGTCGTTGGTATGAGAGGTGGCTGTTCAACGATTAGAATGATAGACAGGAAGAGAGAATATTATAATGTCTACAAAAGAGTCTTTTTTCATTAAAACAAAAACATGCTAAGTTATAGCGTTATTATTACTTTCTTTAGCTTTTCGATTTTTTCGAGATTTTCTTATTCGACAACTTCAATATCCAAGTGCGAAGAATGAGTGTCCAATAATAAGAGCACAGGATCGGATGGAGATGGTTTCGCATGACCTATGAAATGTTTTATAAATATTCTGAATTCGAGGCCAGTCATCCAGCCGCTTGAGTTCCATGCGCCAATGCAGTTTGGAGGTCCATCGTGAACAAAATGGTCCCTCTATTTAATTCGCGGGAAGATAAACATAGATGGCACCGAGTTTCCAACTGCATTTACTGCTAAGCAAAGAGTGACAAGAGTTCCTCTCCAACTTGTTTAGACCCTTTAGAAGCCTGGTTCAACACGTCACAACCTACCCCGAGAAAATGTCACTTTTAACCCCAACGCCAACGTTAAAACTGGCCTTTTAAAAGACAATGTGTAGGAAGGCCGTAATACAGATTAAAGACGAGATGAAAGAAGACTTCTATCGGCCCGAATTATTTATTTTCCTCTGTCGACGTTTCGGGGACTAAACGTCACCCATCTTCAGGGCCTACATTACAAACAATACATATAATCAGGATTATTACTATCATTATCATTTTTTTCTTTTTTCTTCCTTAATATATAACACACATCAAACACGCTCAACAGACAGAAAGACATTATAAATTTACTTACAAAGGTGTTAAAAAATTATTTTCTCTGCCTCCTTCAGTTGTTACGTAAGTTAGACTGTTAGTATACTTAATACTATACAGATTCCTCTGCTTGTATATTTCGAGAAAAGAATTTTTTAACACCTTTGTAAGTAAATTTATAATGTCTCTCTCTGTCTGTTGAGCGTGTTTGATGTGTGTTATATATTAAGGAAGAAAAAAAAATGAAAATGATAGTAAAAATCCTGATTATATGTATTATTTGTAATGTAGGTCCTGAAGATGGGTGACGTTTAGTCCCGAAACGTCGACAGAGGAAAATAAATAATTCGGGCCGATAGAAGTCTTCTTTCATTTCGTCTTTGAACTGGCCTTTTAGATAGAAAAAGCGCAAATATGTAAAATTTCACAACAGACATATTTCCGATTTTATGGAAAACAACTGGTATACCAATATTACTAAAAATCAGAAATTTTACAAACCCTTGATTTTAAGGGTAGCATGCCCGGGCTCCTCTCACAACAATGCTAGCGCCACTGGCTCTCGCGGTGTTCTAGCACGATTATTTCTCTCTTTTTAAAAGTCAATATAGCGTTCTCTGTTTCGCCTCTAGTGTCACTGTATCTACCTACCTCTGTCACAACCAGCCCGTATTCCCTACAATAGTCATTATACTTCTTACCTTACAAATTTCAACATCTAACTTGGCACTTGTCAAAACTACTCACGAGCAAAGAAATGGAATCACTCTCTTATCATTAAAAAACATTCTGCAAATCTTTCCACTGCACCCGTCCTCTTCTATCATTGCAATGCAAACACATTCTGGACTCATTCGTGAACAGAATGTTGCTCCAGTGTTCCACATTCCGAATGCTCTCCATGCGAGCAAAATACAGTCAAGCTGCTCGATGATTTGCAGAGAGTTTAGGTCTTGAGGCAGGTGTTCTTGGGTTGAGGTTTGCTTCCTTGAGTCTTCTTCTGACTGTCCATTCGCTAACAGCAGCCCCTCGAACTCGCCTCAATTCCTCCTAGACAGCAACGCCTGTTAGGTGTCCATTTCGAAGTGTCGTGGTAATAATAAATCGATCAAACCTCTCAGATGTGGACCGTTGACGTCCAGTTCCTTGTCTTCTTTCATAGCCCCTAGTCTCTATATATCTTTTGTAAACTTTTGAAACGGCTGAGTGGCTTACTTTTAATTGTTGGGCGATTCATCTTTGACTAACACCTTCTTTCACTAACGTAACAATTTTTACATCATTAATGGGCCTGATATCCATTTTTTTCAAATTAATAAGATAATATGATCTTATTACTAGGCGCCTGAAAGTCACTGATGGACTAGAAGCGATTTAAA
>JAKCPI010018195.1:0-32857 GCA_023213315.1 Euborellia annulipes | reverse complement strand
ACTTGTTTATGAATATCCCTTGAAAATTTTTAACAGTGAATATAATTGAGAAAGCAAAAAAAAAGAAGAGAGAATTTATATTTTTATATATTTTTTTTTATTACAATCAAATAGCGAAACTTGTTCCTTCATTTTACACTTCATGTATTAAATGATACATTTCCGAATGAAATAGAATGAGAAAGAGAGAGAGAGAGAGAGAGAGAGTAGAAGGTGCATTAGATCTGGTTGGTTTTTTTTTTTTTTCTTAGTCTGAGATGACACACAATGTTAGAGTTATTTCGAAAATCGAATTTGTAGAAAGAACGTGACAGTCGTGATGAATCTACTTATTTTCTCTCTTGGCTGTATTTATTTATTTATTTATTTTTTTTGTGGAAACTAATAGGATGAGAAGGTTTATTAATTAATTAGAACTAGATGCACGACTCGGTGAAGGTGTCATTTTAGTTTATCTTTCTCTTATGTTAATATAGAGAGAGAAAGTATCAAGACTTTGAAGGAAATACACATTTTTTTTTTAGAAAAGTTTTGTGAACAAAATATCTCAGAGCTAGGAGGTTGAAATTTTATATTTAAGTTAGGTACCCCCCTGGGACGTGAGACACGAAGCTTTTGAACAAAATCGGCCAAAGAATACTAGCACTTTACTGATGTAATTTTTCAGTTTTTTTAAAGTGAAACTTTTATTTGATCCCCACAAATTTTTTCGCTCTTCTATCAGCATGTCGCGTTACAAGCCGTGACGTCAAAGGCCGTGACGTTACATGTCATGACGTCACAAGCCGTGCCGACAAAAAATTGGAAAGTTGAAATTTAATATATATGACGAATTATAAAAAAATAATTGTGTGATTTAATTATTCAATTTTTAAATTGATAAAATATAATTTTTAAAATAATTTAAAATGATTCAAATACTAAATAAATATTGTTCTCAGTTTTTAACATGCGTCTATTAATTTCCCATTTTCCAATTATTAAGTTAAGATTAAAAACGCGATTTTAATTCCCTTAATTGAATAATTTTCTGAAAATTTTCAGTTAAACGCCTACGATCCGAAAAAAAAGTTTCACTTGCATCGTGGTTTCATAAAACCACACAATTATTTTTTCAAATTAAGTCTTTTTTTACTTTTTTTTATAACATTTTGCTTATTATTGATAAGTAAAAGGGGAGTCAAAAAAGAGTAAAGAAATAAAATACGGGCAAGAGTCAATTATGTGGGAAACCAGTCAGAGTGATGAATCGTCACCTATAGGGATTTCCAATTCCAACTCCGTTATAATATTCTTTACTTCTTATTCTTATCAGATGGTAGATATTTATATTTATGTAAATAAATCGAAGCCTGGTCTTGTTAAATATTTATCTCCTCTATGAAATTGACCTTCTTTTTTTTTCCCTCCCCATTCAAATGATATAGAGACGTTTATTGACTCTCTCTCTCTCTCTACTAAATCAATATCTATATAAATATCTAATTGAACAAGCTAAGAACTTTTACTTTATTTTTACAGTAGAAATAAAATTATATTGTAATAAAAAAATAATAAATGCTTTTATTTAAATTGAACTAAAAAATGAGAAATAATTTCAAATTGTTGAATGTTTGACTTAAAATAAAAGCGTGGGGCACTTATTGAAAGCTTTTCATCATAGTCTCTCAGAGCGCCCCACGCTTTTTATTTCAAGTCATAAATATTCAACAATTTTAACAACAAAAAAATCTGCTGTGATGGTGGGCATAGCACACAACTCTCTCTTACCTTCGGTATTCGAGCTGTGTTCTGTGCTTGTCACACCAGATTTTTTTTGTGTTAAATTGAACACACACACAGAGACAGACAGACAGACACACAGACCATGTCGCGAAAACATTGGGGACCACAAAACGTGTATATCCATCAAAATCTCAACATCGAATTTTTGACATGAATCCAATACTTTCTCTCTCTCTATATTTATATGTATATTAACATATACAAATAAATAAGAGAAAGTAAAATAATATTATTTTTCTCTTTTTAGTACAATTTAAATAAAAGTATTTTAAAAAAATATTTTTTTAAAATCATATAACCAAGTATTTATTAATTTAAATAAGCGAAAAATGTAGGTACCGCCGGGAGTCACACCACGGATCTGTCGATTTGGGCTCAACATGCCCTGCTACTAGGCCACTTAAATTTAGCGATCTATCATATTTAAATAAGCTGAATGCGGTACTATGGAAATTTTAATTCAATTGACTTTTTTTTTTACTTATGATTGCCCTATTGACCAACTCCGGGACTTTTAACAATTTCGAAGGACTGAAGATGGGTAAATAAAATTCACCCGAAACGTCTCATTAAATTGTATTAAATCGGGGGCTTTATTTTTGGCTGGTGCAGCAGGTGCTGCTTCTTCTCCTGTCTATAGAAAAACAGCCACTGACTCAAGGGCGGATACAAGGGGGGGGGGGGTGAAGTGGGTAATTACCCCCCCCCCCCCGAGATTTGAAAAAAAATTATTTTTAATGTAAAATTTTAAAAAATTATTACTTATCTTAACATTTGTATACAAATTTGATTTGTATTTATATTCTGGCAAACAAGTATAGAATGCGCTTTTAAATTACCGAAATTAAGAAAAAATAGTGTGCTGTGCGACGAATCACACCAGATTACCCCCCCCCCGAGAAACACCTCTGGACCCGCCCTTGGCTTGTGGTTTCTCATTTTTTTTTTTTTATCCATCACGTTATAAAAAGGTCAAAAAAGTCCCAGAATCACTTTTTTTTGACGTTTCAAAATGTCGTCATCGGTCTGTGACATTAGTCCGTGATTTTTAGGTCATTTTGTCGTCAAACATAACGTCAGTCTATGACCAGTTTCCGGCGTCATTTTGACTGGTCTCTGTTAGCTGGGATCTTGAAGTGACCAAGAATTAAACTACTTACTGATCTTCAAATTAATTACTGGTCTACACTAAAAAACTGTTTAATCATCAAATTACTTGAAGTTGCCCAAATAGACAGTGATAGAATACACATAGATTTCTACAAAATCAAAAATAAATTAATTAACAATATTTAAATGAAACTCTATAAAGTGTTTTTTGATGATGTCGTTGTTGTTGTTGTTGTTGTGTTTATTATCTCCCCGGGATGCTCAACTATAATAAAAGCCAAGAGAAAGAGAGAGAAGCTGCCATTACTGGATCAAATGTATTTTATTTAAATTTATAAGCAACGTTGGAAGAATATTTTATTTAAGTAATCAATTTTATGTCGCCTTGGCCGTTCGTCGTTGCCAGATAGATTTTATTAATATTAATATGATGGCGACGACGACGGACGACGACAACGACAACGAACCAACGGAGACAACCAACGAACCAACCCACCCTTTTTCTCTTTCTTTCATTCATTCATTTTAAGGAAAATTTAATTTCTAAACTTTTTTTTTCTCTCTTTTTCTTTTGTTTAAGGATTATAAAAAATAAAATCTCTTTTTAATATGAGTTGAATAATTTTTTTTTTTTTTTTTTTTTTTTTTTTACATTGGTCAGACTAAAATGCTGACTTAAGGGGCCTCGGGAACGAAGTGGTTACGCATGTTTTTCCCGCTAAGATGGCGTTGTGTGTCATTAAAAGTATGCCCAAATATCAAGTAATTCAAAAATTTGCCAAGAGATGTCAGAATGGTAGCTAATAATATTTAATGCATTTGGTTGATTTTCATTGATCTTTTAACAATAAATACCTTATAAATGTTTTTTTTTTTTTTTTATAAAACATTCTACACTTTTTTTCTCATTCACCCTCATGATCATTCACACAATGATCACACAGTCTTTTCGGCAACTGAGTCCAGCTTATTTTAAGACTTTTTGGCGATAATCAGTAGTGTTTAATATATCAATTGGGGGGTCCAGGCATTTTTATTTAAGACCTTATAAATGTTATTATTAGAGACCGGATTTTACGCAAAATGCTTATTGCCTCAATTTTATAGTGCAACCATTAGATATTTAATTTCTATACGAATTAGGAAAAACTAAGTGCATTGAGATTGCATTTTTTATGCTTTTTTTGCTTTTTTTGAGTTTTCATGCTTTTTTTTCCCTTTCGTGCTTATTTGAACTTATTTTACGAATATTTATGATTTTTTTTTGTTTTTTTTTATTAAAAAAAAACACTCTTTTCCCATTCACACACGCATACACCACGGACGTAGCAGGGGGGAAGGGGGGGGGAGCCGGCCCCCCAAAAAAAAAATTTTCCAAAAAACCCGCAGGGTGAAAAAATATAGCCCTGTAAAAAAAATTTTTCCGCAGGGTGAAAAAATTTGGTTCCGCAAAAACAAAATTTTTCGCAGGGCAGGGCGGAATAAATTTAGTTTATTTAAAAAAAAATTTGTATACGCCATTGGTATGAGTAAAAATTGCTTATTAGATGCTTTTTTACTTTCTCTTACCTATGTATATATGTAATATATATATAGAGAGAAAGTATTGGATTCATGTCAAAAATTCGATGTCGAGATTTTGATGGATCTTCACGTTTTGAGGTCCCCTGAATCCAAAAAGTGGTTTTCGCGACATGGTCTGTCTGTCTGTCTGTCTGTCTGTGTGTCTGTCTGTGTGTGTTCAATTTTAAGCATGAAGGAATTTAGCTAGGAGGTTGAAATTTTATATTTAAGTTAGGCACCCTCCTAGGGCGTGAAAATAAGCTTTTAATCAAAATCGACCAAAGAGTACTAGTACTTTACTGATGTACTTTTTCAGTTTTTTTCGATTTTCTCTAAATTCGCTCTAACGATTTTGATTAAAATTCAAAAAATCATTTATTTTTTAGATGCTCTTGCAAATGTATATTCTGGATTTTGCTCTCAAAATTGTTTGAAGACCACTTTACTCTTGTATTTCATAGGGAAGATAGGAGAAATGGTTGCCATGGTAACAAAATATAAATATTTTTCCATACTTATAAATTTTACATCTGAATCCAAATGTTACGTACTGTCGGGAACTAAATATATGTCGACACACAAAATCTGGTGCAATGACAAGCACAGAACACAACTTTCGATTACCGAAGGTAAGAGAAAGTTGTGTGCTGTGCGCCAGTCCCCACCAGATTTTTTAACTTTTATGCTTATTTAACAACTTTTATTCAAGTTTTTTAGCTTTTGCCACTTTTTTTCCATTTTTTTATGCTTTTTTCCCGGTCTCTAGTTATTATATATTATGTATCTTTTATAAAAGCATAAAAATATATAAATATAGGCCAAAAGGCGACGTCGGCTGTTAGACTAGCTCACATCTATTGCAAGAATTGTTGAACTTATTTAATAGTTGATTTTTAAATAAATCATCTAAGCTTATTTTAAAATTTTTTAATTAATATGTGATTAATAATAACAAGAAATTAATTTTAAAATTAAAAAATTAATGATTATTGGGACAGATTGTTTTTTTGTATTTCCTTGATAACAAAAAATTTGAATTACGATAATTTTAAATAAGTCATTTAAATTAATGATAACCCCGATGTCCTAATAATTCCTTATGGATTTAATTCATTAAAAAAAAACCCGTATTGAAATTGTTACGTTTAAATGGTAATGCAATAGTTTTTTTTTTTAATTATTACCCAAGGTAAACGTACTTCTCGATAATCGAGGAAACTTGGCCCCTGAAAGAGAGGAACTTAAAAACTAATTGATGATAATTTGGGGCAAAAAAAAGCGTTGAATGAAATTCCTTATAAGTCAAGATTTATTATTGTAGAAAATAGAGTCTATCTGCTTCGGCTTATTTAATTGAAGATAATTAAGTAAATTTTTAAAGAAATGAAAGGTAATAAGAAATAGGATTCAAGCCAACTTAAAACTAAATTTTATAATTTTCCAATACAAATGGACTTATTTTATATTGGGTTGAAATTAATTAACTTGAGATCTCTTTTGTGATTATCAATCACCATTAATTATTATTTAAAATGTTTCTAGTTTTATTTTTGTAAATATTTATTACTTTATACTTCAATAGTTTTTAGAGTTTTTTTAGCGCTTTCTTTTTTTTGAAATTTAATTACTAGTATTATATTATCAAAGTAGTATTATTAACGTCGTAGGCCTATTATTAAAAGTAGCTACTATCACTGCACTATCAATGAGGAAGGGATTAGAAAGATGATGGAAACTTAGCTGTCTTCCAGTTCGCTGCATCCGCAGAAGATGAACAAAAATGAGCTGATCAGCATGAAATGGACCATCCAAGTGTAACAGAGGTCGGGCAAGTCAAGAAAAATGTCGCACTTCTTCAGCTTCAACCCTTCTTTCTCGAGCTCTCAGGCGTCTCTGCTCCCTTGGCTTCCTACCCTCTCCTCCACCTCTCTCCCTCCTTCAATCCCCACTCTTCTCTTTCTAATTAAATTATATTATATTTTATTTTAATATCAATATTTTTCACTTTAATAAATTTTCTATAAATTAGAAATTATTTGGATGATTTATATTTTCCAAAAATATTGACTCTTAATTCATTTAATAATAACACATTTATAAAAAAAATGATTATTCAATTTATTTGGCCGACACATCTGTGGTGGACCATATTACAAAATATTCCTTATAATAGTCTAGTTTTTTTTTTTTTTTTTTTAAGCACGTTTAGACATCGCTCCTGAACCCCCTTAAGGCTCTACAGGAGGCACTCCGATAAGACGGTGTTAGGACTTTTAAAAATTCAGCCTAAAATATTACGAAAATTTGCCAATAGATGGCAGGATGATAGGGCTATAGGAATTTGTTTGTTTTATACTACTCAAACAGGTCCCCTTTTTTTGAAAGTTTACTCTTGACCGTTTCCTTTTTTGATAAATTTAAAAATTAAAAAACAAAAAAACAAAAAAAAAAAAAAAAAAAAAGAGAGAGAGGGAAAGAAAGAAGAAAAGAGAAAGAATGTTTTTTTTTTTTATCTGAAAAGCCATTTGTCAAATGATTGTTGTCAAGTTGTAGACTGTTTTGGTGGGCCACAAGCAATCTGAGAGATATATAAAAGACACCGTCTTATCTTAACCACAGCCTAGACGACAAAAAAAAAAAACCATGATAAAAAAATATGGTTGTTGATTGTTACTTACTCACCACCCAACAAATATAGTGGCGATCTCGGGGGTTATAAAGTAAATGATTCACGTCTTTTTTTTAAGGGGGTAGAAATCTTGATGCCATCCACATAACTCACGAGTCTTTTTCTTTATTTCCTTTTCCCTCCACAAACTTCCTTTTTAAATTTTTATTTTTTACTTTTTTTTTTTTTTTTTTTTTTTTTTCTTTCCTAACCTTTTCTTCATTTTTTTTCCTATATGGTCTTTTTTTCCTCCTTCAGCTTTTTTCCTCCATTCTCCTGGGGGTTTATCCCCTCTTTTAGGGTGTTTTTCCACCTCTCTCCCCTACCAAAAAAAAAAAGTTTATCCGGGTTCATTTGTATAAAAACTAACTACAAATCTAAAAATACATTGATTCTGCCCTGTTATCACATTGGCCAAAAAAAATAAATATATTGTATTGGTGAGAGGATTATCTTCCTTTTTCCCTGAGTTTTCCTAATCTTTACCATCAATATAGATACCGTTTCATTCTAGGAAAAAAAGTTTTATAAAGATTGTTAATATTTTAAAATTTTTATTTCTCGTTTCCCCATGTGTGAATATTTTTAAAAAATTTGGCTGCTTTTTTTAATTTCATTCCTATTTATAATAGATCCCATGGTCCGTAACTAGGAATTTTCGCTGGGGACTAGCCATCCCTCTCCTTGAAGCGAGGGCCGCCCCCTCCCTCAGGACCCCCCTAGTTACGCCCATGACGAGCATCTAAGAATATTATATTTAATTTTTTATTCTTTTCACTATATAGAATATACAAATATTTTCTACCGTAGTCCAATTACAGAGTCAAACAGATGAACTCTTATATCAATAGAATAATTCATTCATTTGTATCTAATCTTCTAATCTACTTTTGAATATTTATTTCTAACAATTCAAATGTGTATAACTTGAAATTCAAATTTTCTTTTGTTAAGTCTCTTTTTTTTTTATTTAAATGGAAAAATATAAATATCCTATCGAAAAGATCGTAGAGAAAACTTTAATGATTATTGTAATTGATTTTAAATATTGAAGAAGACCTTTCTATTCCTACTGAATTTGGGTAATATCAAAACCAAACACCATCGGTATCACACGTTTATCGTAATTTGACATATATAGTTGGTTTATCGGAACAACTCAAAAAAACTAATACATACTTCCCGTAATTATATAATAATCAAGTATAAACCCACTAACACAGTAGCCTTTATGTACAACAAACACAAAACACCTACCACCCCCCCCCCCATAGCAATTGATTGCCAAGATTGTAATCTCTGTTACATCGTAATGATGCAACAATACTTGAGCAAGAGAATGTCGCAACATAAAAAATAATGAGGACCATGTTGCCCTAGCGGGGCATGCAATAGAAGAAAATTACAATTTTGACTTCGGCTGTCAGTTAAAATTTTAGGCTATGAGAATAACACATTTAAAAGATTGATTCTGGAGTTAATTTATATTTTCAAAAATAAAACAATGAGCTCAAAAAAGGACTTCAAATCAACAATACTATTATACAGAACCATTTTGTAAATTGAATAATTGATTTTATTGAAATATTTATTTTAAATTGATTGACTCTCGCCTTTGATGGTCAATCATGAAATTCTTCAAAGGTTTCAAATAAAGAACCACATTAGTTTGTTCTATTTTAATAAAACTTACAGACAATTGTTGCCACCAAAAATGATCCTTAAATATCAAATTTCACACCTCTACCTCATCGGGAAATTTTTTGAAATTAGATTAATTCGCGTGAGGTTTCAAATAAAGTACCACATTAGTTTGGTCCATTTTGATAAAAACCGACTGACAATTTGCTTCATCAAAAATGACCCTTAAATATCAAATTTCACACCTCTACCTCATCGGGAAGTGTCCTAAACATAGACTAAAAGTTGGTGACCTTGAAAGAGTAGGTTAAATAAAAGCATGTAATCAAATAATGTATGTGAGATTAAAATATATTCTATATATAATAATTGCGGTGTGTCCGTCTGTCCGTCCGTCTGTCCGTCCGTCTGTCACGCTCTGTTTGACCAACTTTCCGTTGGAATTTTGAAACGAAATTTTGCAGTCTTATAAAGGACGTTATGGAGAGTCCCGGAAAAATACTCGGGTCCCGAAATTCCTATAACTTTTTGAGTTATTAATTGCTAAAGTTACGATTTCTCCCATAGGAAATGTATAGAGAAATATTTAAGTATTCTTTGCAGTTGTGTATTCTTTGAATGTAAACAAATCCTCAAGTAGGCACTGGACTGGAATACTTAGTTGTTAGTAATAATAATTTTCTTTTCATAATTAAGAAAAGGCGAGGGTCCGCCGCAGGCGGCCGAGCCAGCTGATGGGGGTCCAGGGGGCGTAGCCCCGCCTCTAGGCTGCCAGCCCGTTTCTCATAATTAAGAAAGGCGAGGGTCCGCCGCAGGCGGCCCGAGCCAGCTGCGGGGGGTCCAGGGGGCGTAGCCCCCTGTCTAGACGCCAGCCCGTTTCTCATAATTAAGAAAGGCGAGGGTCCGCCCAGGCGCGCGAGCCAGCCGGGTGGTCCAGGGGGCGTAGCCCCCTGTCTAGACGCCAGCCCGTTTCTCATAAGAAAAGGCGAGGGTCCGCCCAGGCGCCCGAGCCCTGGTGGGGGGTCCAGGGGGCGAGCCCCCTGGCTAGACGCGGAGCCCCCGAAGGCGGGCGGCGCGCTAGTTAATTATATAATTAAATTAAATACTTATAAATATCTCGATCCACCGACCCCGCACCGCGGGAATAATCAAGCGAGGAAAGAAGAAGAAGAAGACATACTAGGGTATATATACCTGGTATATCTCCTTATATTCTATGAAATAACGAAGTTTGAAATCTTGAAACTCAATTTATTTTTAATTTTTTACAAATATCTTCTGAACAACTGAACGGATTGCCATAAAATTTGCTCCATGTCTAGAGAATATCGTTTTAAATATTATTACTGAGTTTCAAAAGATTTGGTTCAGGGGAAACCTGAGAAAACCGTGGTTTACGATAATAATTTACCGCTCTTTTACCAGTCCAGTCTGATTCACTTCTTCAGTTTTAATTTCTTCTTAAGCCCACGTAGAACTACAAATTTGCCAAACCTCATCTTAATCCGTTAAATTGTTCCAGAGATATACACAAAAAAAAAAAAAAAACATTGCCAGGTTATTTATCATGTATGGAGGAGACGCTCACTAAATCCAATATCGGGCCAACTACTACCCAATATAATGTTGGAAATGAGCCTCTCTAAGCCCTTAAACGATCTCTACTACTCTAGTATAGCCCAGGAGCTCCCAATGTTGACATGATCCCAGCTCCTTCACTTTACAATTATAATATAATTAAGCGAGAATATCAGTAAGAGTATTTTTTATTTAATTCAAAACCGTATCATCAGTTCATTTAACCAAATAAATCCCAAAAGATGAGAATATACCCTTCTTTGCTTGTAAATATATAGATAGATCATCAATCTTTTCAAACGATTTATCAAGATCAATGCAACAAAAAAAAAAAAAAACTTGACTATTCGAAAATTCCCATAAAAAAGAAATCATACAATAGTGCACTAAAAATATGGTGATTCATACACATGCAAGATGTCGTTTTTATTTTCTTATATCATCCCACCTAAATATGTCTTTTATGTAAAGTAAAGACATAAATTGTTCACTTTTAGCTATAATATATATTTTTTTTTATGATAAATGAATAATTTTGAATTATTAAACTAAAAATTATTTAATCTAAATAAAAGAGGATGGTATATTCAAAAAATTTGATTATTTAAAACTAATCCGTCTTCGGCGGTCCATATATCTAATCAGGAGATTTCCCCCTGTCTCATGAGACACCTGCCACAAAAGCAAGAACTCTGTAGAATGGTCCAGGAGCTTCCAGACATTATGATCCCAGCTCCTTCACTTTAAAATGTTCGTAAAAGAGATACTTAACCCTGTAGTATACCAACTAATATACCACTTTATCATTTCCTTTTAGTAAGTGGCGGATTAATATAGAGAATACATCTTTGATAGGAGGATGAATAGAAGGATAGAGGTCATAGAAATGGAAGCACTACACATACACAGAGAGAGAGAGTAGAGCCTCTTGAGATCACCTGCAGGCATAGCAAACTAGCAATATACATAAAAGGGGCCAAATATTGACAGATCAATATATAGTATATTGCAGCATGTGCATGGTAGAGGGTATGGGGATGAGTGGAAATCAAATCGAAGTGCGCCGGCACATACGTTGAAATAAAAAAAAAAAAGGTGGAGGAAACTGATATTGTCATGCAAGAGACGCACTCTTCTTCCTCTTCTTCGTTCGTCTCTAAATCCCTTCACATACATATATATAAAGCGAGAGAGAGAGAGACTGAAGACTTAATTGCTTCTTGGGTACGTGTCTGTGGAGTCCAATTAGATTTTTTTTTCCCTCCTCACTTAAAAGAAGAACCTGGTGGTGTGAGTGAGTCAGTATTTTCTTAAAAATTGTTTTAACTCTCCCCTTTCTAATGAGCTTTAATATGGCGATTACACTCATTCTGTGTTTACTGCATAAATTATTTCTACATCAGATTTTTACAATAACAGATCAATGAATAAAACAAAACGGATAGAATACAGTGAATTCGTTGCGTTTCAACTTCAAGTAACAGATCCCAAAAAAGGCTAGCAACTAAACCATTTGTTTGAGGGAGGTGTTATCGGATAAGCTGAGGCTTATAATACGAGGTAAAATGTCACTCGAGTTCGAACCCAACTTCCGAAAAATTCAACCAAAGTCGATCGTCTCTGCTGGAGCAAAGGGAGTACACATCCCCTCCAATTCCAGGCACTTAGGGCCTGAGGGATGGATATAGGAATTCAGGGGTAAAACATCACCCGAATTCGAACCATTCCTAGAACGAGGGAGCACAATAGATCTGATCTAGAAGGTCGCAGTCAAAGAGAAGCCCCAGAACAACTAATCAATCAACTAATCAAACCATTTGTTTCCTAAAATTCTTCTGTATTCATCAACAATATCACAACAGGAGTGGGAACTTTGGTGTGATGAAAACAAATACATGTTGTTTAAACATAGAATACAGTGGATTCGTTATCCTCTCGTTATTGCTCTCACCACAATAGCCCCCAGGCAACTCTACGAGGAGAGGGAGTTGCTGTGACATCCCGTCCTGTGGAAGGGACGTAAAGAAGGTTCCCACTCAGTGATGCATTCTTCGAAAGGAGTAGGCTACACGCCGGTGCTGAGGGAGTCCCTCCTCAAACTAGGACATCCTCCTTAGCACAGAAGAGGTTGGATATAAGGAGCTGGGTGGGACCAGAAATAAGGATTAGTTCACTAGCTGGAGACGAAAGCAGGAGGAGGAGTTAGAGATAGGAAATGATGTAACTTCATGAGGTGCAGGTAGATGGCTACGGCCAGAGGCCGGTTGGGTTTGAGGTGTGTGTGCTTCATGCACGAAAACACCTCGGGTAAATAAACGGGGATCCCGATAGGAATTTCAAATAATAATAATTCGTTTCAACTCCAATTACCAGGTTCTAACACTGAAGCATGGGGTGGAAGCGTCATGTTTTAGGGATGTCTCTATCATTGGCACGGGTTCCCGGGACCCGGGACTAAGAACATTTGTTTTCTAAAATTCTTCTGTATTCATCAACAACAGGAGTGAGAAAATGTATTTTGGTGTGATGAAAGCAAATATATGTTGTTCGATACAGTGAATTCGTCGCGTTTCCACTTTAAGTGCCAGATTCCAACAATGATGGAAACATCATGGTTTGGGGATATATCTATTTCATTGACACATGTTCTCCTTCAGGAGATCATGGATTTTCTGATGCGTTCAATTCTTATTTTCCAAAAGGATAACGATCCGAAGCAAGGATCCAACTACATCCAGAACTAGTTCTCCCGCCGATTTTCCTTGACTGATCAAGTCGCAGGCCTAAATATTATCGTGGGCTTATAGACCGAACTGAGTAGTCATCGATTCCGCTCCCCCAAAAATTTGTCCAACAGAAAGGATCGATGAAGATCTCTCTCTTTTTATTTACACTCATATGCCTCACAGGTGTGCAGAGCTGTGATTTATGCCAAAAAATACAATTTTTTTTGAAAATTTAATGAAATAAAAGTTCCTTTTGGACGAGTTAGAGCCAAAAAATCTGAATTTGACACTTTTTCGACCGGTAATGTACATACTGTAGTTTCCTTTAAGAGTAATTCATTCACTCCAACGTTTTCTACGCCAGTAGTCTAAAATAATTAAACTTTGGTTTCAAAATAAATGTTAATCCCTTCTTAATTGGAGCTAAATCTCTTTCCTTGGAGCATCTTTTTGAGATCTGCAAACAGTAACACGGCGGGCAAATCCGATGATTACCGAAGCAATTTGATGTTCAGTTCATATAAATTAGGTTTTTTTAATTGTTTTGAAAATAACACAAAGTGACGCTGTCGGAATGTCAAAGACACATAACTTCTAAAGGCTGGTATTAAGAGAGAATGGTATCGAATTGTTATTAGAGGAGCCATCTATTGGAAAGTTCTGGAACTGCTGAAATGTAATTTCTTGTAATAATTATTATTTACTAACTAGTATTATCAAAAATAATAATTTTTTTTTATTCATTTGGGAGATTTAAACAAAGATTTTGATTTATTTTTAGATAGACTAATTTTTTTTTTTACTCCTCCCACTCACATATTGTAAATCCAATGTTGATATTGGAAAATCGGAGCCCATCAGAGGAATAAGAAGAAAATTTCTCTCTTTGTGTATTGGGGATACATTTCATTGGAAGTAATTCCCTTTCGAACATTTTTTTTTTTACCCCTGAATGAAGGGAAATATCAAATGAAGAGAGAAAGAGAGAGAAAACTCATAGCTACAGAGTATCGGACTTTTTTTTTCCTATCCCATAATTTTTTTTTTAAATTCGGTGGCTTATTATTAAGTAGAACGGTCGACAAACAATCTTTAATTTATTATAAGGATCGGTCTCTCGGTTAATTAATTTCACCTTCTTCTTTATCCTTTTTTTTGGTTTCCTAGATTCGGCAGGAGTATATAAAACAAAGTTAGGTCCGATGAGCTTGATCAAGAAAGTGAAATACTAGAATATAAAGTACAATAGAAATAATCCTATAGGCCGGTTAATTTTTCATGGCAAAAAATATAGAAATCCCAGCTCCTCCACTATGTGAATCTTGATTATATATTAATTTTTTTTCCTTTTTTTAATATAAAATTTATCTAAATGTATAAAATAAATCTCTATACTTTTTATAAGAGAAACTTCTTCGAATTAAGAACCATCAAAATGTGTATGGAGATAAAAATCGTATTTTTGTCCTGAGAGTGTCGTTTATAAGTAAAAGAAAATAAAATTCTGTCTTAGTATCAGTATTTTTTTAGTAGATTTACTATTTGAGTAATGACAAGAATTAATTATTAGGGCTCGGATTTCGCCCTATTTGCCTTTTTTTAATTTATGGCTTAAAATTTAGGCCAATATTATATGTATACGTTTCATGAAATTCTAAATAAAATAAGAGGCATTTGTTAGTGCCTATAATGCCTATTTTGGCCGATTCTGGGTTTTAGTGCCTATTTCATCTATAAATGCCTTTTTTTAGTGCCTATTTTAAGTTCAAATAGCCAATTTCAATTTTTTACGAACTATACATAGCCTAAATTTAAAATTTTTTTGAATTATCAAGAAAATATTTCAAGGGGGGGGGTAAAGGGGGTAATAATCCCCCCTCCCGAGATTTGAAAAAAATACATTAAAAAAAAAAAAAAAATATTTTTAATGTAAAATTTTAAAAACTAGTACTTGAAAATTTGATTTGTATTTATATTCTGGCAAACAAGTACAGAATGCGCCTTTAAATTACCGAAATTAAGAAAACATTGTGTGCTGTGCGACCAGTCACACCAGATTACCAAAAATAAGACATCAATTTTTTAAATTTTTTTATGTTATTTATTAAATAATGCCTTTTAAGTGCCTATTTTTACAATAAATGCCTTTTTAAGTGCCTATTTTAATAATTTTTAGTGCTTAGTTGCCTGCCTATTTTAAAGATTTTCAGTGCCTATAAATCCGAGCCCTATTAATTATATATGATTGTCGCTGTTTTCATATAATAGAAAGAAACGACCAAATAGCTTGATCAAGGAAGAGAAAGACTGTTATATATTGGATGCTATAGCATCCAATAAAAATAAGTCTATACGCTGGTAATATAATAACATACTTTCTCAATTTGCCGAGGAGACAATTATTTAAATCCCAGCTCCTCCACCATGTAAATGTTGATTATCATCTACGTATTCGCTACTTAAAAGCTCTTAAGTGTGATATATGAATGCAAAAATGAATATACGAAATATGAAAAAATGTTTAATAATCACAGGCAATAAAAGAATTTTTAATTTTTATAAGAATTTAATAATAGATTTCTATACCAATTAATTTTTGTACTATTATTTAATATTTAATTATTATTTTTTTATTATTCTTTGTATCTTTATTAATTAAATCCTATCATAATATAAAGTTTAAAATTAATAATAATTTTTCATGGTTATTTAATATAAAATATAATATGAATAAAAAAAAAGATCTTTTTTCCTCTCTCCATTTTATGTAGGAGGGGATTTAATTAGGGTACATAAAGTGAAAGAGGAATTTCGGAATTTAATTTACGTCACTAGATACATGCAATTAATTAATTGTTGCTAGAATTCAAAGTCGTTTTATACATTAAACCTATTTATTGATTTTTTTTCTAAAATTTAATATTTTTTAATAGACTTATCCATTTTGTTTTTACTTTCTCTTACCTCTATATATATGTTAATATATAGAGAGAGAAAGTATTGGATTAATGTCAAAAATTCGATGTCGAGATTTTGATGGATCTTCACGTTTTGAGGTCCCCTGAATCCAAAAAAGTGGTTTTCGCGACATGGTCTGTCTGTCTGTGTGTCTGTGTGTCTGTGTTCAATTTTAAGCATGAAGGAATTGAGCTATGAGGTTGAAATTTTATATTTAAGTTAAACACCTCCCGGGACCGGAAAATAAGCTTTTAATCAAAATCGGCTCATGAGTACTAGTACTTTACTGATGTACTTTTTCAGTTTTTTTCGATTTTCTCAAAATTCGCTCTAACGATTTTGATTAAAATTCAAAAATCAATTATTTTTTAGATGCTCTTTCAAATGTATATTCTCGTTTTGCCCTCAAAATTGTTTGAAGCACACTTTGCTCTTGTGCTTCATAGAGAAGATAGGAGAAATGGTTGCCATGGTTGCAAAATATAAATATTTTCCCATACTTATAAATTTTACATCTGAATTAAAATATTCCCTACTGCCGGGAACTAAATACATGTCGACACAAAAAATCTGGTGACAAGCACAGTACACAACTTTCGATTACCGAAGGTAAGAGAAAGTTGTGGCTGTGCGCCAGTCACACCAGATTTTTTAGACTCTAAAATAGAACAAAGAAGAATATTAAATTGAATAAATAGTAAAATTCAAAAACTTTGACATTTTATGACATTTTAAACACCCTATCAGGTCTATTCTCTGAAAACAGACGTTAAAATTTGAAATAAACAAATAGGTGTTAAAAACTAATGTTAAAACAATCAGCGTTAAAAAATGCTATTCAAAATCACTTCCTTGTCTCAAATAGTTATTCTGTAAACAAAAATTTAAAGCCAAAGCGTTAACATTTAGTAAATAGTGTTAAAAATTAATGTCATGTCTAGGGGGTGTCTTAATATTTTAACGTCGTATTTAAAATATAAATGACGCCCTTACCCTAAAAAGTAAGGTTATGATTTTTATAGCTTTGAAATACAAGCAACATGTTAACGTCGCTGTTAAAACTTTGTTTAAAGAATAAAAATTTTTTAACGCTGATTGTTTTTACATTACTTTTTAACACCCATTTGTTTATTTTAAATTTTAGAGAATAGACCTGTATAGGCTTTTGGTAATGTCTTGACTAAAACAAAAACTAAACTAGTGTGCCCACTAATCAAAGAATTCTATAAATTCACATCGATCCCAGCTCCTCCACCTTTTCTTAAAAAGATCTTAGTTTTCTCTTTTTATTTTGTCGGTATAAACATAATAACACACTTTTGATTTATGTCAGGGTTTGGGCCATTTTTAACTGATCTTTTGTTCTTTTTAATTCAGGAATTTGAGAGATGAGTCAAACAAATTAAAAACATCACATTTTCTAAAAAAGTTCATGATAATTTTTTTTTTAAGGGAGAATCTTGTTGCCATAATCTTATCTTATAGTTAATAAAACGGAAAAATAAATTAATGTCAATCTATTGGTAAATTTTTGAAATAAGTTCTTGAATTAAAATCAATTTAATGGAATTTCAAACAGATGCCATTTAGAATTACTCTAACCGAAATACAAATCGAATCGAGATATTCAACCAACGAACGTTTGAGTCAAGTTTGGTCTCAATCCGTTAAAAAAATGACACCTTAGACGGGGGTATCACTCTTTAAAAATTCGTCATTTTGAAATCCTTGAACCGATTTGTCCAAAATATAATAATAATAATAGATAGTAATGACGTATTAATGTCAAAAATTTTTAAATGCGTTTGGATTTTTTCAATAAATATGAATTTAACTCTAATGAAGTGTATAATTATCTAAACATCGTTTTTCTTTTTGTTTCAGGTAAACAAAACGAATATCTTCTAATATCTGCTTTAGTGAGTATATCTCATTTTTTTTATTACAATTTAATATTAACCTAATACCAACTTTGCTGTTTTTATTATTGGCTAAAAAATTAATCAAATCAACTTTTTCTTCTTTGCCACAGTTATTCTGATCGAAGGACCAAAATTATAATTTTATATAGGGACCGTGCGTCTAGACCTTTGCGCCAACTAGTGGCAATCATCCTAATTAGTCGGGGGATTTGTTAAATATTTAACATGTGATTTATTTTTGAATAATTATTAATTCAATATATTGAGATTATTTGAAGTTTGTCGACTTTAAGAAAAAATTGCTGTATCCGTGGCTGTAATAATACATCACTTCAGAAACCTGGAATGGATGTGAAAGTGAAATTTTAAAAATTTCCAGATAGCCGCATGAAAATAGCAAAACGTAAACAGTGGATAAAAACAGTAAAAAATTATGTCCAAGTCCAAAATTAATTACAAATATATTATATAATTAAAATGAAATTTGAGATTAAACTCGACGCATGTAAATAACTCATTTTGTTAACCAGGTTCTTAATATTTATGACGCCCCCGGGTGTGGCGTAGTAGGTAGCGCGCCTACCTCCTATACCAAACGTCGCGGGTTCGGACCCAGGCAGTCCGATGATTTTATTTAAGCCATTTGGATACCAGATGGCTTAAATAGAAATGCCTGAACCTACAATTTATATATTACTTACAACGGGTATCGTCAAAGTCTTAAATGGCCTAAGTTGCCGAAAAGACTGTGTGAATGTGTGTGTGAGTGTGAGTGTGAATGAGAAAAAAGTGTGAATGTTTTTTTATAAAAAAAAAAAAAAAATATTTATGACATTTATTTCATAATAAAAGCTTAACCTTAAAACTTTTTTCCATTTCAGAGAAAATCCAAAAGACTGGGTAGCAAATCAAAATTCAAGAATTTGTAGTAATGCTCATTTTATAAACAACGAAAAATCGGAACATCCGTCTTATATTCCTCCGTCCTTGATTGTTCCTGGAAGCGAAAATATTTTCTAAAAATATACAATCCTTGTGAGGTATCCGGCTATTAAAAATTCGTGAATTACTAAAAGCTGCTAGTACTAACCCTAATAAATAATAAACTAATAAGTACTAATAAATCCTCTTTTTGGTCACAAAGACCAATTCACCCCGGAAGAAGTAGATGAAACATAACCTGCAACATTGCTTCTGTAAGGATACATATTGAACGAATTAAGAACTTTAAAATTTTATCTAAAGTTCCAAATTCATTATTTCCTCATATTGATGAGAACTTGAATATAAAACGAATGATTTGGATTTAAATGTGACTTTGACGCTTATGACACTTTCAAAAGAATTTGTTTTTTCAACTACCGCATAGACATGATTTGAGTTGAATATTTTTTTTCTCTTTTTCATCACTGTGGCCGCGTATAATATTACTGACAACTAGTTGAAATCAGTATTTTATTATTTTTTCCATTTTTTAAAATATTTTATGTTGTTTGCAATGAATGTTTACATTCCACAAAGTTTGTCAAAAGAACACTAGACAGCGCTTACTTAGGCTATAGTGCTGCCTCTATGTTTCACGCACGATCCCTATTTGACTTCTAATTTTTCAATATTTAATGATACACTAATAAAAAATATATAGGTATTTTTTTTTAATTTAAAAATAATATACCTATATATTTATAAAATAAATTTGAATATTTTAATAATAAAATTTACATATGTTTATAATATTATTTATTATTAAAAAAAAAATATTAATGAAAAATTATGCATAATTTTTTGTTTAAATAAAAATATTTAAAAAAATTTATTATACAATATGAATATGAGTATAAAAAGAAGGAAAGAATTTACAGTAGTAAATTTAAAGGGGCGCTCTGCTCTCACTGTGGATTTTCTTGACATTAAACATTTTAATAATAAATAAACATTTTATTTGGTGTCTGACCGTTATGAGACATATTTCTATGGATTTGAATTGAAAAATAGATGTGAATCACATTTCAAAGAGTATGTTTATGATGATGACGTAACTCGTGGCGCGTCAAAATATACAACTGTCAAAAAATGAGAGGTTAAAAGAAGTTATTTCTCCATATTTAAGAAAAAAAATCCACATTCTGGGGAATGTAAATAAATAAATAAAATGTAAACAAATAGAAAAAATTAAAAAATTTTAAATATTTAAAAAACCGAAAGTGCTAGGGACCAAAACGTGTTTTTCCCTGAACCAGTTTTTTTATGATGAATACGTATTTGTAATTATTATTTTTCCACGAACTTTAGTTCAGGCTGTGACTTTATGTGTACGGACAGACGGACACCGAAATAAGTTCTCTCCCTTAGTACTACGTACAGTGAGTGAGCTAAAAAGGATTTTGTATTTTGTTTCTGCTCTAGATGGATAAACCAAATCAGTGAATAATATAACACTTTATTCAATTAAAACGATGAAATTTTAAATTTGCTAAACCTAAGATAGATATCCCAGCTCCTCCACCTTTCATGTTATGGAATTTCATTCATATCGCAAAAAATTTCTAAAATACGAACATGTATGTTGAAATTTAAATTGAAAAATAATTTACCCTTTTTTTATTCATTCTTACATTCATAAATATCCCTAGATGAGAGAATGAGAATTTGGAAAGTAGAAGGAAGCGGGGGAGGTGAAAAAAAATGGCGTTGGGAATGAACACGTTCGTATTTTCAAGTGAATTTACGAACATAGATTTTGCTTTTGTCATGAAAAATCTCCCATCCACACAAGTTAAACGATCATTTGGCGTGAAAATCGCTTATTTTTACGATTGCTTTGTCGATATCTAAACTAAAAAGAGGCCGATGGATGAAAGAGAAAAAGACATAACAGAATTCAACTTTAAAATTTAAAAATTTTTTTTTTTTATTTTACACTTTAAAAATAACGGATATGTCTTAAATTAGAAAATTTTCTCATTAGCTAATTGTTATAATTTATTAGTATTTAATTTAAAATGAATTGTTAAAGAGAAAATGTTTAATTTTAATTTATTTATATTTGATTTAGTTTTGCATTTATATAAAATAAACAATGGCAGGAATCCCAGCTTCTCCACCATCTTATGTTGGTTAACGAATCCAAGTGTGTTATTTATAAAATTAACAAGTTCTATTTAATTTTAAATAAATCATTACATAAAATAACTAGAATCCGAATATATAGAAAGTTAGAGTGTTCACATAGTGGAGGAGCTGGGATATATAGATATAAATTGCCAGTTCAAAAAATTTGCCACGGAAAAGCAGAAATAGAGGTTAATTCTCAAATAACTCTTATTCAATAGTACTTTGTTTTCATAAATTTACAATACAATTGCATATTCATTCAATTTAAAAATTTCTATATATTTCTAAAAAAAATACTAACCTTAATAATTAAGTATAGTTAATTTTTGGAGGTGGCAAATTATTATAATAGATAACTAAACCTTCCCAACATGTTATAGAAATCCCAGCACCTCTATTATGTAATAAATATCATATCTTTTTCACATTAAAACTTGTTAATTTTTCAAATCTCACTTTTATATTGTCCATGGTGGTGGAGCTGGGATTTATTTTCAATTAGCACAATTATGACCAACGTATACAACAAATTGGCCTGACAAAAGAATATTTATATTTGTTTGTAAAAAAAATTCATATGAAAGGAATTTTTGATTATGACTCGAAAGACCAAAAACATGAATATTTTTTAGTCATTCATCTTCACTTCATTCATATATAAATAACCTCTAACTAATTATCAAACAAAAATATGTCAATAATAAAATTATTACTTTTTTTTTTGTCATTTTCATTCCATAAATAATGTCAAAGATTTCTTTTTTTTTTTGAACTTATTGAAATTTTTAGGCCAAAATAAGTAATATATCATCCGAGATATGTCGATAGGGAGAGGAGATTATTATTTTTTTTTTTTATTAAGTAAACAAATTTTAATCAAAAATATTGAACACTCAACCTATTCTTTCAGTAATTTATTAGTTTATTAAAAATAAACTTATTTATTTAAGTAACTTTTAATTTAATTTAGGCCTGATATATGGCAGCAAATCCAATTAAAATACCATTCTCATCAATCATAGGTAGATTTTGGAATTTCAAACAAAAGATATTTTAAAACCCTTTGAACGATTTGGGCTAATTTAAACACAAAATTATTCTTTTTACCCCTCCACCAAATGGGTGCAAAAACCTCTGGATGAAAAAGAAATTCATAAATGAGATAGATGATTCTAAAAAAATTGTATTTCATTCAACAATCGAAGTATTTGACTCATGTTTTTTTGGCAAATACGGTCAGAATGACAGTAAGATATTTCAAATAAGTATTTATAAGATTTAGGTCATAGTTTCTTTGAGAAAATACTATCAATAGCAGTTAATAAAAGTGAAAAAGATAACATAATTAATGACGAAAATAAACACCCAACTTAAAAAAAATTAACTTTCAATAAGATGTTTTTTTTTTATTTATGATTAAAAAGCAGATCATTTTCTTAATTTATATTATTGAAACAAAGGAAAAAAATAATTTTTATTATTGCCAAACAATGGTTAATTATAAAAATAATAATTGCTATTATTTATTATTATTTTAATAATTAAAAAATTATTCTAATTAGCATTTTATTACATAAATAAAAATTCAATTTTATTAATTAAATAAAAAATAAAATAATTTTATTTAATTTGAGTCTTATACCGTGTACATAAAAATTTAAATACTTTTGAACCAAGATCATTTGTGATCAAGGAATTTGAACTTGAACAATTGTTGAATAGTAACCTTAAAAAAATAATAATTTTTTGATTATTCTGCTCGAAGGACCACAAATTTAATATCCAATCTAAAATTGATATTAATACAAAAGATGGTTGATTTGACGTGAGGTTGTTTGATTATCATCAACATCCTCATCTCTCGGCTATTGTTTTGTAATAATATAGTGACGGGTTTTTGTAAATTGAAGGCGTAGTCAGTCGTCAGAATTCTGATGATGGAGAGGCCTCCATATGCATGGGACATGAATGAATGAGTTGATGTCGGTTGGATGGATCCTCTTCAAATGACCTCCCTTTAATAACATACACAACTTCTAAGCAATTACTAATTTAATCATTTTGAAATTTCGCTATGATATGGCGTAAGGAAACATTTAAATAAGGAATCAGAGGGCGATAAAAAATGTTCTCCCAGTATTTATTAAGATCCACGATTTCCTCAATTCCTTTTCTTGTTAAACTTAATATTACTAATTAAAATGCATCTCTCATAACAAACCATTAAGTGGAATGATATTTATTCTCAAAAAAAAAAAGATAATAATAAATAAAGATGTTCCAAAGAAAGAAAAAAATAAAAAAGTGGAGGTGCTGGGAATATATTTGAAAAAAATAGGATATAATACCACATATGCATGGAATTTTATTTCATCTTTTTGAATTTTAATTCCGTCAATCAAAAGTAGTACTCTACCTAATGTCTTTTTAAAAATTTGCTTACATAATATAAAAAGTTTAGATTCTTAGTTTTTTTTTTTTTGTTGAAAATTTAATTAGTTTTTGAAATATTCACTCATTTTAATCATATAAGTCCCTAGAGAAGAGGTAGAAGTTTCGCCTCTTGTCCGAGGGGTTAATATTTCACTTCTCGATAGTGATGAAAATTTTTCCATTTTTTTTTAAATATTAGAATAACCTAAAAAATAAATAAATTGAACTTTATTACCTATTTTTTTTTCTTTTTTAATTTATTTATTTTATTTAAAATATTTAATTGTTTAAAATGACTGAAATTTTTTTATTATTATATAATGAAATTTTTTTCTTCTTCAACAAAGCAATCGATGATGATGATGACGTTTAGAATGAAAGGTGTCAATTCAAATGTCATTCATTCTGTCTGTCTGTTCTATCATTCAAACTGCATGAATGAATAGATGTCTGTAATATTTTTCTTTTATTATAAAAAAAAGGATGGAATTTATAAAAAAAAAAAAAAATAAGATAAGAGAGAAAAAAAAATTAAAATTATTTAATTTGATTGAATGACATCCCTAATAAATTTATTAATACGTCATTTCATTAGCCAAATAGACAGATGTGAGTTCAAGAATAGTATTTTTCAAAATTATTTGGTGAAAAAAAAAATAAAGTGGAGGTGCTGGGATTATTTTTAAAAAATGGTGATAAGATCATACCTCATACCTATAGAAAAACTTAAACATTTTATTTAATCGAATTTTATTTAATTTCATCGTTATCAAGCGCGCTCTAAGTTTGACAAGCCAAATTGTAAAAATATCTAAATATTATTATCTTTTCAATAATTAAAATTAATTTCACGTTAATTCTAAGGAGAAATAAAAAAAGAAGAAATACTTCATTTTGAAACAATTAGTCGATAACAAAAGGTTTTCCAGACTAGGAGGGTGACCCTCCGAAAGTGGGCCACGCATTTGTATTTATACATCACAATAAAAAAATAATTTCACAGAGTTAAATCAAATTTTATTTTAAAATATATAAATTCTTTTTTTTCTTTATTTTTTTTTTTAATGAATATAAAAAAAGTTTAAAATATGATGACTTATTCTAAATAAAATATAACAAAAAATTCCAACGTCGTTTTTTTTTTTTTTAATTTCTCTTTTAAAAACAAAAATAAATAACACTGAAGAGAGATTTAATATTTATTGTATATTTTTGTTTAAGAAACATAAAAAAAAAGTTGAGAAATAAAATTTTTTGTTTTAATTTTATTGTATTTTTATTTTGTTTTGTTTTATATACGTTTATGACGTCATATTGAATGCCTGTAAAAAATGCAATACTTTTTTTTTATTAGTAATTTTTTTGTTTCTGTTAAGAAATTATATGATAAAGCTTTCTATTGAAAAATTATATAGTGTGGCATACATTCTCTAAGCAAAAACGTTAACTTTTAACATCTGAAATCAGCTTTAATTCATTTTAACACCTTCTTGTCTCTAATTGCTATTCTCTAAGCAAAAACTTTAACACCAAAACGTTAACATAGTGTTAAAAATTAATGTCATGTCCAGAGGGTGCATTTAATATTTTACCGCCTTATTTAATTTACAAAAATGGGGTCTTTTACCTAAAAATTAAGGTTATTATTTTGATAGATATGAGATAAATGCAGCATGTTAACGTCGCTGTTAAAACTCAGTTTAGAGAAACGGATTTTTTAACGCTGATATTATTACTTTACTTTTTAACACCCAATTTATGATGTCAAATTTTAACGTCTGTTTTTAGAGAATAGACCTCTATATCAATCAAAAGTATACCATATGTTCGCTAGAATTCTGACTCGGTCTTTTTTAACGAGAGCTTTCATCTGAAAAATAAAATCAACTTTCTTCCCAATTTCTAATCATTCTTCTATAAAAAGGTTTTGAAATAATAATTTAAGGTTGTTCGGATAGTACATCGTAAGTCATAATAGAATCTAAATTTTTTTTTAAAATAAAATTTGAATGCCAAAATTCCTTATTATAATTTAGTCGTGACCTATCATAGTTTATAATTGTATTAAGTTAATAATTTAATTACCAAAAATAATAAATGAATGACTTTTGATTTGAGCAGTATTTCACGTAATATAGAACTGGCAACATTGCATTCATCAACTATCTATTTTAAATCTTAAACGCCTTAAATTTCATTTTATTTAATATATTACAATGTTTAATGCAAATCAGTTTAAACACAATGGACGATTTGCGAGAAAAAATATCTTAAAATTGAAAAAAAAAATGTAACTAACATCTAGAAAAGAGAATTATTTTATGCGACGTTGCCAGGCTGGTCTGACTCTCGATGCTTCCTTATTTTTAAATATTGGCGACTGTCATTTTGGAGAATTTTTTTGACTTTCTTGTTAAAATATCTTTAAAAGCGGTCGGCAGAAACTTTTGATTTTATGTTTAACGTATTCCTCGGAAGTGAATTGATAAAATGTAAGTTTTTTTGTTTTTGTATCAGATGCAGAGATGCCTATATAATTCGATATGTGTGAATTTCGTCGTTATTCCCCATAGGCTACATGCTAAATTTCAATTTTTTAAAAATTAATTACACGATAACCCTGGGTCAGATCTGCTTCAAAATTTTATTTTATACGTATTTGATAGTGATTAATAACATATTAAAAAATTAGCTTTTAATCTAATAAAGTGCTTTAATGTCCGAACAACCTTAAAAAATAGAAAACAAACTTAGAGAAGAAATTTTAACTATCATCATTCAGTGATGGAGTCTGTTTTGTTCCTTATATATGCTACAAGCCAAACTGTTTTTAAGGGCAAACTAATTTATCCTAGGACAAACTGGTTCGTCCTAAGTTCGTTCAGATAAACTGGTTTGTCCTAGACCAAACGCACTTGTTTGTTCAAGGATAAACTTGCTAGAGTTCCAACCTAGTTTGTTTCGGTCCGTTACAATAAAGTTCTCCTTAGATATAAAAAAAAAATTGGCTTAGGAGTTTCAAAAGTTTTTAGGACAAACTAGTTTATCCTATGAAAATATAATAATTCATCCTGAGAATGAAAAGAATATTCTATCACAAACTAGTTCGTGCTGAGAACCAAAACAAACAAGTTTGTTCCCAAAAGCAGTTTAGCCTCTAACATATATAAATACAAGGTGGGTTACGGAATTAGGGGTAAAAGTAGGGCGTCATGGGAATAGGAAGGTTTGGGAGATCTCCTTCCAACAACCTGACAGTCTCATTTAATTTCGCTATGGATATTGTTACTGTGATTTGCGTACTACGAATTTGTGGAAAAACAATGAATCGGTAGTGTATTCACTTATCTCTTCATAACATGTTATATTGATTTTCGCAGTGCTGTTTCTAATCGCTTGCAAGCAGGAAGTCGATGCTACTATGGACTGAGCCACATACCAGACCTGGAGCATAAAGGTGAAAGATTGTAATAGGTTCCTGGTTTTTGAACTTAAAGTTCTAAGAAAGATCTTTGGCCCTGTACGAAACACTAGTACGGGAGAATGGAGAAGACGGTACAACAGAGAGCTAGAGGAACTATACGGAGAGGCTAAAATTGTGGGGATTATGACGTCTACAATGGCTTGGTAACGTGGCGCGCATGGGCAACTCGCGGTGGCCAAGAGTGAGTGACCCTCGACTTCAAACTAGTTGAGTGAAGACCTCAGGGACCACCGAGGATGACATAGATGGATGGAGTCAGGAACGATCTGGCTGCGATCGGAGATTGAGAAAACTGGAGAGATAAAACAAAGGATCGTTCCCTCTGGAGGCAGATTTGTTCAACATCGCGCGGTCTTCTGGGCCTATTCGCGTAAAGTAAAGTAAGTTTCTAATCGTATAACCATGTGGGTCAATTCCTTTCTAACAATGGACGAATTGTTTTCCGATCACGCCTCGTATCACGTTTTGGGGATACGAACTAGCTCCTGAATTGACGATGTTGCGACTTTTTCTTTTGGTTGGGATTTATTAGTCAAAACCAGAGATCATTCAATAGGGAGATTTCTGTAAACTGAACAAATGTATCACAATCGTTCTGCACATCACTCTCACTATCACTACTGACCGTGTCATGACGCTCAGCAAAATAATCCTCGTCAAGTTTGTAGTCGTCTTCTGTCAGATGGTCCACACCAATATCATTTAGCAGTTTCAAAAAACGGTTTAAAACTGACAAAAATACAGAGCATGTCTTTATCACAACAGTCTATTGATAAGAACTACCTGAAACAACATTAGCGCTGCAGGTCATCACTGACTGATTCCAGAAATGAGACCTGGAGTCTCAGAGAGAAAAAATGCTATCTTTTGATGAAAATGTATGATATCTCAAGTCCCCAGTGTTATTGCGCCATAACGAGAAGAGTTCCTTTTTCGTATGGATGATATAGGATACTAAATAGATAATTTTATAGTATTTATCACATTCTCATCGCTAAAATTATCAAATAAACCTCTAGAGGAAATATTGAAGAATTGTATTGAATCGATAACCAAAAATCAATATTTTGGACCTAATTCGAGTAAAATCATTTTCAGAGTACCCTTTCACTTTCCGCATCAAATATTGCAATATTTTGTTATTGTATTTAAAAAAGACCATAGAAAGACCTAAATCCTTGTTAAACAACACCAAACAGTGCTGAAAATCCCGATAGGTAACCCTCGAAAAACAAGACTGTTGAACGACCGCCGGAAGCCATTGATATTGATTTATTTACAATTTATTGAACATGTGTAAACTCTAAATGGCATCTGTAGCCGAAAGAAATAAGACCATAGAATGAGCAACTATTTTATTTGTATTTATACAAATAAACTATAGGATACCCGAAAACATCTAAAAAATCTCTAAAATACAAGTAAATAATCTTGGATATTATAATTGATTTCTTTATTCTTTGAAGCAAAGATTAAAAACCAAATTAGCCTATTTATTTATTTCGAATACCCATCTTCTATTTCGAATTTCAATTTTATTTCTTTCTTGATCCTTGCATGTACTTTTTTTTCTTTTCTTTTTTGCAAGATATAATCTCTCCTTATTTTTTTTTTTTTTTTTTATCTCGATTTAGACGAGGACAAGGAGGTCCTTGTCCTTCTCTCAATTGTTCTCTTCGATTGGTCATCCGGGACTCGTCTACAAACCCGGAGACTTTGGTAATTTGATTCTAACAACAGATTGTGCGTGTACGAGTGTATGAGTGTCTTGAAAATCACCCCTGGGAAAATTGCTCTCTCATTTTGCTGACTAGAAAAAAATACGGATTAACTATTTGGGTTATGATATAATAAAGAATAAGACGAAAAAAAATGGCGTGACTGTCGCACAGAACACAACTTTCCCTTCGGTAATCAAAAGTTGTGTACTTGCCACGCCAGATTTTTCGTGTCGACATATATTTAGTTTCAGCCGATATATTAGAATGAAAGCCACCTTTTCTGTCATAATTTGTTTAAATTCTTTTTGTATACAAATTAATTTCTATAGATTTTTCTATGATACACTTCAAATTAAAGACTAGCGCACCAAGAAAATGAAAAAAAAATTTCAAATTATAACACCAACTCGTCTGTCAGATACAAGAACTGCCTTGGAACAGTAACTCTGGTCCAATCTTAGTTGTAGAACAATTAGGATCAAGGATTCTCTTCCCGTGCCAATCTATGAATATGAAATACCAATTAATTTAGAAAATTGGGTCTGGGACTTAATGGATTAAGAAGAGGCGACGGGGCTTATCAGATAAGATGAGGGCTTAGTAAACCAAGGTAAATTTAGAAGCAACCCGACATCGAACCCGGTTTGATTCAAAAATTCAAACAAATCGAGCGTCTTTATTGGATATAATCCTCTCCAGTTGCACCAAAAGGCTGACAGATCCTTTCCTGGGGAGTGATACGAGGATCACAATAGATCCTTAAGCTCAAAAATTCTTTTAATAGAACGTAAATTGCATTATGATTGATTGGTATATTTTGTGGGATTTCTCTGGCAAGCAAGCATAAAGATCGATTATGTTCTCTAAGTACAAGATCCAGGAGAGGGCCAATTTATAGACCATTCCTCAGTTCCTTGGTATCTGCAACAGGAGAGGATTATATCCCAGTAGAGATTCTCGAATTGGTTGGATTTCCACGACAACCCGGGTTTGAATTTGAATCTGATTTTACAAGGCTTATCCCCAGCTTATCCGATAAGTCATGCCTCGCACCACAACATTCTTGAGTAATTAATTATCAGATTGTGTTGTTGTTTTTTTTCAATCAAGTGAATCACTAAATTGACAAGGAACCAGTACATTTGTAATCAGATCAATAAAATTAGATGAATTTTTTAATCTCAGAATCTTGATCCAAAACATTTTTTTTTTTTCAATATTATTATCTAATATTACAAATTTTATGAAGAATTAAATGATAGACACAGACTTACTCAACTCAATACCATGGAGCAGTTTCAGTATTTTGAGTATTTTTCAATTTGAAATTCTAGTACTAGCGAGAAGAAAATCTTCAAAAACAAGAAAACCAATTATCTGTAGCTACCAGCTGTCTACTTCACCACATATCCCGAGTTCTTGCAGTAATTTAATTGGAATGATACAGTACAAGGGGTTAGAAATTTTGTAACAACCGCAAGCTCAACACCTAAGGCAAAACTGGAATGATACCATGTCCTTTTTCTAGAATTTTCCAACAGCCGCAGTTTCAACAGGAACTGCAAAGTACTTATAAATTTTCAGTGAGAGTTTAGCAATTAGGATTATAATAACAGCAGCAGCTCCAATTGAAGACAAGTACTTGGATGTGTGTCATATTATATTATTAATCTTTTAAAAGGTTTATAGAAATTTAGGGTCTGTAAATACTGTATATTACTTAAAACTTATGACATTTAATGTCTAATTGATTATTTAACACGTTAAAGTAAATACCGAGATTATTGTTTTACGTTTTTTTTTTATTTTGAAATTACAATCGTATAAAAGAAAGAATTAAGCAATAAAGTAGATTAAATAATTTAATGATTTAACTGGAGAGGACAGAGTTTTAAGTTAACATTAAAATGGATTATCTTAAAGATATCCAAATGAAACTTTAAACGTTACAGCTTAACAATAAAAGGAATTTAACCCACATGTCCATTTAATTAGTTAATTGCCTAACGTAATTATAATTATAGGTTAATGTAATGAAGGGAAAAAGAGGTGGCTTCATCTTTTTCTAAATAATTTAATAAATTTGTCAAACTAATGTAAAGTAATTTTCTAAATCTGTATTCATTCTGTCGTTTGAAAATAGATTCAATTTTGAATCTAAAATAAACCTCTATAAATGATGAGACTTTGAGTTCTTATTGGATAAACTTCTACTTTATTACTGATTTTAGAAATACATGGTGATCCAGTGAGACTTGAGGATTTTTTATTATCTAGAAAAAGCATTACGTCATCCAAGTGTTAGGACTTCGAGTTTAATGAAAAAACAATCTCAAATTCGAATCTTGGATCACACCAAAATAGTCCTGAGGATACTTGACGAGGAGAAGGAGTTACTGTGACATCCTGTGGGAAGTAAAGAAGATTCTCAGTAATGCATTCTATTAAAGGAATACGTGCTGAGAGAGTCCCTCCTCGATTAGGACATCCCTCCTAGCGTTGAAGAGGTTGAATAAAAGAAACCGGGTGGAACTACGTAGAAATAAAGATTAGTTCATTAGCTAGAAATGATCGCAGGAGGAGTTAAAGATTAGAAAATGATGCTAAATTAATCATGTTGAAATTTTTGCCATGATATGGTATAGGGAACCATTTAAATAAGAAATCCAATCAGCACGCAAGTGGCAATAAAAAAATGGTCTCCCAATAGTTATTAACAACCACGATTTCCCTCAATTCCCCTTCTTGAGAAACTTAATATTAATTAAAATCCATCTTTCATGACAAACCACTACTTGAAATAACCATTAAATCGGATGGAACTTTGAAATAAGGATTAGTTCATTAACTAGAAATAAACTTTATTTATTCATAAAAATGAAGATATTCCAAAGAAAAGAAAAAATAAGAAAGTGGAGGTGCTGGGATTAGGTTTTAATAATAGAGTATAAGATGATTCTTCATATGGATAAGAAAAACTCTGACATTTTATTTAATTTTTTTTTACGGTGTAATTTCTTTAATTGGAAATAATACTCTACCTATTGTCTTTTCTGTCATATAATGACTACAGGAAATTCATATTCTTACAAGTTTTTTTCAAAAAATGTATTAGTTTTTGAAATAATCACTCATTTATAATTATATAAGACCCTAAAACAGTGGTAGAGGTTAACCTCTTGTCGGAGGAGTTAAAATTTTAATAATTTTTAAAATTCGATCATCGATAGTGAAAAAGATGAAAACTTTCGCTATAAGCCATAAGGAAATATTTAAATAAGGAAATCAATCAGTACGCAGGAAGAGATAAAAAAAATGTCAGTCCCCCAATAATTATTAACAATTAAGATCCCCTCTTCTCGTGGAAACTTAATATTGCTAATTAAAATTCATCTTTCATAATACACCATTAAGCCAACGAGAATTATTCTCAAAAAAAAATAAAGATATTCCTAAGAAAAAGAAAAATAAGAAAGTGGAGGTGTTGGGATTATATTTTTTAAAAAATAGAGTATAATACCTCTTAGGCATAGAAAAACTCTGACATTTTATTTAATCTCTTTGAATTGTCATTCGGAAATAGTATTTTACCTAATAAGTATTTTCTCTCATATAATGATTACGCAATTCTTATTCTTACAAGTTTTTTTTCTCTAATTCTAATAGTTTTTGAAATAATAATATAGAATATACGCGATATTACCCTGGTAGGAATACACAATTGGGCCAAGCCTCGGACCAGGCTTGGACCAATCGTGCTCAACATTGGGCGAGGCTTGGGGCAAGCCTTGTCTAACCATTGGGCGAGGCTTGGTCCAAGCCTTTGGAATGATAACAATGTACCCAGCCTTGAAATCAAGAAAAACCAAGGTTGGCCCAAGCCTCGAGAATCAAAAAAACCAAGGTTGGCCCAAGCCTTGGAAAACAAAAAATGGATGGTCGATCCAAGCCTCGAGGAAAAAAGTTGTTTCTCGAGAGATTTGAACTCGGGCTTTTTGGTTTTGTTTGTCATTTGTCAATGCCTTTACGCTCTCGTACACAGTTGTTATATTGATATGACTTTTAAGCTATTTGATTTGCCTTTATTTTAGCTAAATAAACTTTATCAAACAATCACCAGATTTAAAATATATATTACTGTTTTTTTCAATTAA
>JAKCPI010018193.1:0-60931 GCA_023213315.1 Euborellia annulipes | reverse complement strand
TAAAGTTGTAAAATTTATAAAGAATGGAAAATATTTATATTTTGTTACCATGGCAACCATTTCTCCTATCTTTCCTATTAAGTACAAGATAAATATAGATAGTGGTCTTCAGAAGATTTCAATGGCAAAATGAGAATATACATTTTAAAGAGCATCTAAAAAAAAAAAAAAAAAAAAACCTATAAATAATTGATTTTTGAATTTTAATCAAAATCATTCGAGCGAATTTTGAGAAAATCGAAAAAAACTAAAAAATTAAATTAAATACAGACACACACACAGACAGTTTTTACTTTCTCTTATCTCTATATATGTTTTTTTTTTTTAAATAAAAAACATTCACACTTTTTTTCATTCACACTCACACTCACACACATTCACACAGTCTTCTCGGCAACTCAGGCCATATAATACTTTTGACGATAACCGTTGCATTGAAAATCTATTGGGGGTTCAGGCATTTCTATTTAAGCCATCTGGTATCCAAATGGCTTAAATAAAATCATCGGACTGCCTGGGGTCCGAACCCGCGACGTTTGGTATAGGAGGTAGGCACGCTACCTACTACGCCAAACCCGGGGGCTCTATATATGTTAATATATTGAGAGAGAAACTATTGGATTCATGTCAAAAATTCGATGTCGAGATTTTGACGGATATACACGTTTTGAGGTCCCCTGAATCCAAAAAAGTGGTTTTCGCGACTTGGTCTGTCTGTGTGTCTGTGACCCTGAACAAAATATCTCAAGAACGGAAAGAGCTAGGAGGTTAAAATTTTATATTTAAGTTAGGAGCGCCAGTCACACCAGATTTTTTTCTTTCAATTTTTGACAAGTTTATTTTCAAATAAATGTCTATGGTGATATTACACAAATAGACTTTTTAAAAGCCAATTATAATTAGCAACCATTAAACCAAAGCTATTTGAACACATTATAATAATTAAACGATTCGTTTGGAGCCTCCTTTAAAGATCGATTAAGTTGAATTGATGCCACCAACCAACTCGGAATGCATTAAAAAGAAGAGCGAAGATTTTATTACTTCCTCATCTTTTTGATCGATACCATCATTCTTTCGAATGGACTTACTTTTTTTTCATTTTCTAATTTCAAATTTATTCATCTAGCAAATAATTTTATGAGATTTGCAATTGGTCAGACTTTCACACGCTATATAAACGTCAATCTATATGAAGTTTGGAATTAACTCTGAGGGTTTTTTTTATTCCTTCTTGCACTTCACTATTTTTAAATGACCAAACACTTTTATTTCTTGCATAAAATTAGCCATTTTTTTTATTTCTTTATCCTTTCCTCGGCCAGATCCTTGAAAGTAGTAAAATTTTGACTTGGTCTTTAGCTGAAATCGTCCAACCCTCTGATCATAATTATGTTTTTTGGCTACTTCTCTTCTCTTATGTAGGCCTATGCTTAAATATTATTTGACCAGCTTCTGATACCAAAGATCAAGGGTTCCTCCAGTCTCATGCGTCAAAAATTTATTTCAATTGGAAGGGTGGTAGCTAATCCAATGATTTCTTTGTTTGCCGGAGTTACTTAAGACCGTAGTGTTTATAAGCAAATACAAACGTGTTTGCTTATAAACCTTTATATTTCCTCATTATGACTTCTAATTATTAAACGATGATATCTATGGTCTGACTCCCAATTAATTTTAAACAAATTTGGACATGTGAATTTTCCAATTTGATCGGCTACTTTTTGCATTTTCCTCTTGTGACATAAATACAACCAAATTTCAAAGATGAAATAGGAATTTGAATTTTTTTTTCAACACACACTTTTTTCTCATTCACACTCACACTCACATTCACACAGTATTTTCGGCAACTCAGGCCATATAAGACTTAGACGATAACCGTTATTAATTAATATACACATTGGGGGGTCCCGGCATTCTTATTTAAGCCATTTGGTATCCAAATGCCTGGGGTCCGAACCCGCGACTCTCGGTATACGAGGCTAATCTCTACACCTAGCCCCAGGGCAAATTTGAAATTTATTTGTACTGTTTCCTTGTGTTATAGGAAATTCCAAAGACTTGAATAAAAACGTTCTGAAATTTTTTTAGTACCTACCCTTACTACTGTTACTTTTCGTGCTCTTATTTGCACTATCATTTATCCCCTATTAGTACCCGTGATCTCGCTATCCCCTGGTCTAAATGGTTATATTTATATTCCGGAGAGAAGTTGCTGTTGAAAATACAAGTTGGAAAAGAGCAAGTACACGAACAGCAAAAAAAAATAAAGCCTTCGTATGCCAAATGCCGAAAGGAGACGTTTCGGACAAAATTTATTCGTCCATCCTCAGTCCGTATAGGTTTATATTTATTTCAGGAACAAAGTTGCAATAATGCACAAAGGTACATTTTATTAAAAGGGCGAGTGTTTAAAGCGTGTCTTTTCGAGAACGTTTCCTTCGGCATTTGGCACATAAACCCTTTCTTTTCTTTGCTGCTCTTTGTACTGTACTTGCTCTTTCCCAACTTGGATATATTTAAATTAGTAAAAAAATTGTTTGGTGTTTAAGTTTTGATTAACAATAGAACAACAACTGTATCAGCTGGTAGGCCAGTAGACTCTATTGGTTGTATATAGAAAACAAACTCTAGAGATTGCAATTTCTTTTAAGCTAAGCAACCAAACAGTTGTATATTAATATACTTATACAGGAAAAAGTTTTTAAATGTTCTAATTCTAATTAATTGATCTTATTAAAAAACATTTAAAATATCATCTCTCTAATCACGTCTCTCGAAAGTCTGAGTTAGAACTCTAGCGAACCAATACTTTTAGCTAATTATATGTGAAAAAATACTTTTTTTAACTCAAAGGTTAAGCGTATTCTTGTTTACTATATCGATGACTTGCTATCCGTTGGATAAGTTTACTAGTTGTCTAGAAGTGAAACATCCGGCTCTTAAGGGGTAGACCTAATGAATAAATTAATTCTTTTTTATATGATTTTATTTATCCTTACTAAAATCCAAATTTATTAAATATCAAAATGTTCTTTGTTTGTTCTCCTATAAATATATACCTCCTCCGCCTATTATGAAACGAACCAGTGAATTCAAAACTCTAAACCTTCTAAATTAGTTCGCTTGACAGATCATCAAAGTCTAAAAAATAATAATACAAATAGTCCTATATCATTTAAGTGAACACATAAAGCTTTATATATTCAATTTTTAATTATTTACTTCATCACACTTATACACTATAAGTAAAACAAATATTGTTCAAATATTATACCTATTTTCAACAAAAATAGCTATATGATTTGTTTTATGTTAAAAAATTTTACTTATTTTCCTATTTACCTCAATATTTGAATTTAGATTAGTTTTCCATATCCTTTATACTAGATAAAATTCAATTTCACTCAAAACGATGGGAGTGAGCAAATGTCCCATCTTGCCACCATTCTCATGGCATCTATTATTTTCACCGTATTTTATGATATGACTACTCAACATGCATTTCCCTCCCTTGTAAAACTATAAAAAAAAGGTGACATATTTTTCACGAAACCTTAACGGAAGATAGCCTAGAAGATAGCAATACTTCTTTTATTGGTTAAATGTTGGTCTCCTAGCGGAAATTTTTTATTATTATGGATCCAGATTGCTTTAGATGGATAGCGGCCAAATTAGAAGAAAAAAGAATTTAGTTTTTTTTTTTCTATTGATATTTAGCCATTATTGGCTACCATCCATCCAAAGTATATAGCCTAATCTGTTATATTTTTCAATATTACTTTTAAAAAAACAATATTGAGTGAGATGACTTTGATAAAGTAAATTAGCTCCCTGGAGTAGATTTAGGGCAAGAGTAGTCAATAGGGTGGGCAGAAAAAACCCATTTTTATTACTTTCTCGTATAGAGAAAGTATTGTAATCGTAAAAAAATTCGACTTCGAGATTTTGATGTTTCTCCACGTTTCTGTCACTTCGAGATTTTGATGTTTCTCCACGTTTTAGACCTCCCTGAGTCCAAAAAACCATTTTTGGCATTATGTCTCTCTCTCTCTCTGTGTGTGTGTGGGTGTGAACACGATTGCTTAAAAACCAAAGCAGCTAGATCGATGAAATTTGGTATATGCTCCTTACACTAAAATTATAGATTTCTATCAACTTTTGGAGTAAATACGTCACTTTTTACGAAAACTGAATAGTTTTTGAAATAATCACAGAAGAAATAGAAAATATTCGTTAATTTTGATAAAAAATCAAAACAAAATCATACAGCTGTCATTAAAAAAAGGGTAAATATAAACAAATGAATTTGTGAAACAAATGAATATGATTAGTATGATTTTGTTTTGATTTTTTATCAAAATTAACGAATATTTTCTATTTCTTCTGTGATTATTTCAAAAACTATTCAGTTTTCGTAAAAATGTCAAAGAATAAAAACTTTTTAAAATAGAGTATTTTATAATAATATAGCAAAAAAATTGAAAATTTCAAAATTTTTGAAAAAGCTTTTTAAGTAAAGTACTACTTCCAAGTGACTTATTTACTCCAAAAGTTGATAGAAATCTACAATTTTAGTGTAAGGAGCATATACCAAATTTCATCGATCTAGCTGCTTTGGTTTTTAAGCAATCGTGTTCACACACACACCCAGACGTAATTCCAAAAGAATATACGAGAAAGTCTCGGGGAAGTCAATCCCCATATTTTTATTTCAAAGTTGTAATAGTGCGGAAAAAAAAAGAAAACAATTATCAAAATCGGTTGACATCTTCGTGTATGGACAAAATATGAAAAAAAAAACTTCATTTTTGCGAATATTTTTTAAATTTTTGAATTAGATGTTTTCGTAATGTAATCGTTAGTAAAGTCTTCAAAAAGAGCCTAAAAACTTTTTTAATTTGGTTTAGATCATTTGATATCTTCCGGTTGCGCATAAGCTCCAAAATTTTCAAAAATAATGAAAAAGTTACATTTTTACGAGTTTTTTTTTATAGCTTTAATATACCGTACTTTTTTTGAACGTAATAGTTAACGTAATTATTAGCGGTGGCAAAAATGGCTGGTGGCCTAATGCCAACAGTTCTTTTAAATAATAGTTAAATTATTGTGTTTTATTATGGCGTGAATTCAAAAATTAAAAAAATAATCTTAAAAATGAATTTTTTTCATATTTTGTAAAACTTTAGGGCCTATGGGCGACCGGAAGATGTCAACCGAATTTGATAATTTTTTTTTCCTTTTTTTTTTGTCTATTTAATTCGCATCTTTTCCGCGCTATTACAACTTTGAAATAAAAAAAAAATAGAGTTTTTTTCGGCCCACCCTAGTAGTTAACCATTTCATACCTAAAGCCCAGTTTGCAACTCTATTAAGCTTAGTAGTAAAATTTCTTACCGGCCACCTGTTCTACATTATTAGTGATTTATAAAGTAGGAAGTCCTGTGAACAAAATATACTTAATCAGCTGTGTGCTCCCACCCCCTCAACCCGCGGAAAAACCTAATAAAAATAATTTAAATAGGAAGTTTACTCGAAGCACCTTTCGTTGTTATAAGGTTATTTTACCATTTTTTTAAGATCTCTGGGATTTAGACCCCTTCCTTATTTATTCAAATTAATTGGTATCTAATATAATTATATAATATATAATAGTCTCGAGTTCAAAGATTCGTTTTCTGTTCTGGGAGTGACAATTACATCTGATCTCTCCTGGAGCACCCACATATCTTCTGTGGTTAAATCTACCGCAAGGAAATTAGGTTTCCTATTCAAAATGAAGCGTTGCTTTTCCTCCCAATAACTCCTAACCCTCTATAAAGCCCAAATTCGGCCGTGTCTTGAATATGGTTCCCACCTTTGGCGAGGGGCGTCGAAAGACGCTCTCTCCTCCTTGAAAGCCATACAGAGGAGTGCAATTAGACTGATAGGTGATTCTACCCTCACCGCATCCTTACAGTCACTAGATCATAGAAGAAGCGTGTCTGCACTCTCTCTCTTCTATAGGTATTACCAAGGTCAATGCTCTGCCGAATTAAAATCAATTATCCCACCCAATGCAACATATACACGAAACACATGAAAGGTATCGTCCCAGCATCCCTATGCTGTTCAGATCACGACTAACAGAACTAGTCAATTCCAATCTACCTTTGTCCCCATGACCTCCCGTGATTGGACCAAGCTCCCTGCGTCTATCTTCCCCAAAACCTACAATCTTCAGATTTTCAAGTCTAATCTCAACAGGCATCTTCTCAGTTCCCGCAGTTTAGTTCCCCTTTTATGCTTCTCTTTTTGTTTTTATTTTCTTCCTGGCTGCATGTGACCACTGCCCATTATAGGTCTTCGGACCTTATGCACCCATTCCAAAAAAAAAAAATGAATAAATTTGTGCAGTTTAAGGTGAGGAGAGAACCTCTGACACCCATGACTTAGTCAAGGCATGAACTATTTATTTTATTTTATAATTTGAGGGTTGACTTTATTAGGAATTTTAAAACACTAATCTTAGAGCTCTCTCCTTTAAGTTTTTAAGTTCAGCTCTCTTGATTGACGTCATCCTCTCTCTCAATCGATAATGCCGAATTTTAACTTGCACCTTAAATATTTTTTTCATTTCATTTCATAATTTATGAAAAATTCCTGGGATCTCATTTTTTAATATAAGCATATATTCAGGTACCAATTACCATATTAATAAATATATTTTTTTTGCAGGGATCCTCGCTTCACCAGAATGAATGAACTGGACAGTCTAAGACAAGAAGCGGAAACGTTAAAAAATGCCATCAGGGTGAGTGTTGATTTATCCTTACTACTATTTAGGGATTTTTAATTGAACTTCTGATAGAAACTGGAATTAAATTATATTTTATATTTTAAATATCGACCAAATTTATGAGGTTAAAGTATTAGAACTATCCTTTATGAAACAATCAATTACCCCGCATTGTTTTTGTTTTTTGTATTTTTATAAAAAAAAAAAAAAAAAAAAAACACTCAACTTTTTTCTCATTCACACTCACACACACATGCTAATTATTAATTTTGGTATCCAAATGGCTTAAATAAAATCATCGGACTGCCTGGGATCCGAACCCGCGACCTTTGGTTTAGCACGCTAACCCCTACACCAAGCCCGAGGGCTCCGGATTGTTTAAAATATTGAAAAATAATAGCTCAAATTTTATTTATTAGATATATCTAACAAATTGTAAGCATTTTGACTTACAAATAAGCGCATTTTTTTTACTTGTTTTGACAGGACGATGTGCTTAAACAAACAAAAATGGTCATATTTGTCTGTAAGCCAATACAAATTGCTCTAAAAAAAAATTAAATTAATTTAATACCTGATTAACAAGATTTGACAAAGAAACAGAGTCAGTACAGGAGAGCGTCATTTAATGTCTTTTTTTTTATATAAAATGACTAAAATTTGGTTAAAACTTCCCCAAAATTTTAAATATATTGTTATTTTATTATAATAATTAAATAAAGTGTGATTTAAATATATACCTTTTCAAGGTGAAATAATTTGATGTTAACTTCTGACGTTTACGACTCAATAAAACACTGATCTGATCTTCCCAAATGACGTCAAAAAACTTTTCGAATAAACAAATTTTATTTGACTCAAGTTTATTGGAAAAATCTGGTGTGATAGTTGGTCAGCACACAACTTTCTCTTATTTTCGTAAATTGAAAATGTTGTGTTTTGTACTTTTTTTTTTTTTTTTTTAAACACTCACACTTTTTTCTCATTCACTCTCACATTCACACAGTCTTTTCGGCAACTTAGGCCATTTAAGACTTTTACGATAACCGTTATTTCATAATATATATTTATTTGGGGTCCTGGCATTCTTATTTAAGCCATTTGGTATCCAAATGGCTTAAATAAAATCATCGGACTGCCTGGGGTCCGAACCCGCGACGTTTGGTATACGAGGTTAGCACGCTAACCTCTACGCCAAACCCCGAGGGCTGTTTTGTACTTGTCACGCCAGATTTTTGTGTCGATTTACATGTAAATAGGCCTATATTTTCACATCGAAGATCATTTAGACCCCGTCTCAATTTATTTCAAATGGATAAATTAAACTATTAATATTAATGTATGAGTGAAGAGGAGGTGTTATAATTAACACCTGCAATATTTGTTTACTTATACTCTAATCACTAATTCTAACTAATAAATAAAATAGTTTGTTTATTGGTGCACGATGGTATTCTGTTTATAAAAGATTTTTCACCCTTGTGAAATAAAGTTATGTCTATTTTTTATAGGACATACTGTATTAATTTCCCGCAGCACTCTACATTTGTGTACAATTCATAAACATAGAAAAATATTATTTTTTGTTGCCGTGGCAACCATTTGTCCAATCTTTCCTATTAAGTACAAGTACAGGAGTACAAGTACAAAAGTTAAGTGTGCTTCAAACAATTTTGAGGGTGAAATGACAATATTAATTTTAAAGAGCATCTAAAAATAAAAATAATTGATTTATGAATTTTAATCAAAATTGTTAGAGCAAATTTTGAAAAAATTAAAATGAAAGTGAAAAAGTAAAGTCTGGCCGATTTTATTTAAAAGCTTATTTTCGCATCTCAGGGAGTTACCTAACTTTAATATAAAATTTTTCATCCTGACAGATAGACCATTTTGCGATACCCTCGTTTTTGGAATCAGAGGGCACCAAAAGGTTTATATCCTTCACTATACGGACATGGAATTTTTGAAATGAATACAATACTTTCTTTCTATATATTAAAATAACATTTATAGACTCTTATGTGTATGTAAGAGAAAGTAAATTTCTTTGTCTTTATCAACTATTGATTCACCATATATCTAAATTTTCTCTGTCTTCCCGTCTGACTATTCGTTCTCTCTCCTTAACAATCTTTTCTTTGGAATTTCAAATTTTGATTTTGCACCCTTGTGAAAGAAAGTTTTGTCTATTTTTAATAAGATGTTTTACACCCATTTGCATAATCAATTTAATTCTTTATTTGGATCTTATTTCTCCGTCTTCAGTTTGTATTATTAGCTATGTGTAAAGGTTGCACTTCGTATTTTATTTGCATATACATATATATCCCTTTCAAACTTGAGCATAGGGAATTTGCCTGGGGAAGGAGAAATGGCATTGGACAAGCCATCCTTCGGGGGGGGGACCAGGAAGCAGAGGCGTACCGGTTGAGGGGTGCTGGTGGGTAGGGCTGGACGGTAAACCGGTAAAAATTTTTTACCGAAAACGCGGTAACGAACCTCTAATTCGATAAAAACCGGTTTTTTTTTTCGAAAGTCGGTAAAAACCTATTTTTTCGGGCGGTAAAAAATTTTGGTTCCGCGAGAAAAAAAAATGTTTCGGCAAAAAATTGGCTCTCTAAAAAAAAAAAAGGTAAAATATTTTTTCGGCCTGGGAAAAATTTTGGTTCCGCGGGGGAAAAAATGTTTCGGCAAAAAATTGGCTCTCTAAAAAAAAAAAAGGTAAAATATTTTTCGGCCTGGGAAAATTTTGGTTCCGCGGGGGGAAAAAATGTTTCGGCAAAAAATTGGCTCTCTAAAAAAAAGGTAAAATATTTTTCCGGCCGGGGAAAAATTTTGGTTCCGCGGGGAAAAAAATGTTTCGGCAAAAAATTGGCTAAAAATTTTGGTCCCGTAGGGGAAAAAAATGTTTCGGCAAAAAATTGGCTCTCTAAAAAAGGTAAAATATTTTTTCGGCCTGGGAAAAAAATTTTGGTTCCGCAAAAAAAAAAGCGGTAAAAAATTTTTACCGACTTTCGAGAAAAACCGGTTTTTTTTCATTATCGAGGTCGGTAATGAAAATCCATTACCGTCCAGCCCTACTGGTGGGGGGTGATCCGCCCCAGGCCCCGAGCCGACATAGGCCCCCAAATATTTTGATAACAAAAAAATTTTTATGAAAATTTGTCTTTGAGAGGGCCCGGGGCCCTCAGGACTCGGTAAAAACGCAAAAATTTAGATAAAAAAAAAAAAAATTGAAGAAAATTTGTCCCCGAGGCCCCGGGGTTCAGGGATATACGGTATTTAAAAAAAATTTTTTCTGTATTGAGGAGAGGGATATTTAAAAATGAGTCACCCCCCCCCCCCCGAAAAAATCAATATACACCTCTAGTCAAAATATATATAGACCCCCTCTTCTAGTGACGCCCCAAAATTTTTCTTGGGGGTGGGGGTGGGCTGGGTCTTCCCTAGTTACGCCCATGCTTTCAAACTATTATTCTCTCAGATGTTTAGTTAAGGGATAACTAAATACAAGTGTGAACGTAGCGAAGTTAATTAAAAAATCACATTGAGTCTTTCTGAGATAATTTGATTTCTAAAATTATTAAAATGTTTTTTTCTTTTTCCTCCCGCTCCTCCATTCGCATAAAAATTTCAATGTAAATATAATTTTTTCATCATTAAATTTATTCTGTTTAAGAATTATTTAAAGGAAAAAATACTTAAAATCTTTTCACCAGTCATACTAATTAATTTTGTTCTGACTATAATTTCATTCAAACACTTGGTAATAATTTCAATGTCGAGACAAGGATAAATAATAACATTAGATAAAAAAAAGCGTAAAAGGAGGGATGGAACCTAAGATTTATATATTCCTAGCTGACCTTTGAATTTCAAGATCAGAGATCAGAGGTTGTTTTATTTGGAATGTATTATTGTTTGTAAGATGTTTTTGAATGCAAGTATACTTATCGTTGGTATGTGATTTTGAATTGCATCTTTATGCTTTTATTATGCTGAAACTCTATTCAGAGAAATACCTTGAAAATGATAACTTTATATGTTTGCATAAGGATCAGAAAAACCTCATCTTTTAATAAATAATAAACTCGATTAAGAATATAGAAGGTCGTTAAGACATATAAGGCACATATAGGCCTATTAATATTAATATTAAATTTATTAATTCTCATAGCCAAAAAAAATATATCTGGTGTGGCAAGTAGAGAACACAACTTTCAATTAATGTAGGTAAAAGAAAGTTCTGAGCTGTATGGCAGTACCTAAGAATTATGTTCTTTTTTCAACTTGCCGACTGTATTATAGAGTAAAAAAATTTGATTCTTAGTAACCTGCATCCAACATCTTGTAAATAAATAAATTTTCTCGATTACGGATTGTCTTTGAGAAGATTTATGAATACTTTATTAATAAGAAATTAAAGCAAGTATCAACTTCTGGATAATGAAAATATTAAAATTGTATGCTCAAAAGTGAGTGTGATGGACTCCGACCAACTTTCTGGAGGGCTTTCTATCTAGTTAGGGTTAATATAAATTTAAATATTATTCATGAATTAACAACCCCTGCAAACTAGGCATACAACTACGCGCCATTAAAAAACATCTTAACAAAAATATCAGTTTTGAATTAAAATAAATATAAATTACTAACCAACAAAAAAAGACAATCGCAAAATGAAAAATCTTACCTTTGACAATAAGAGGATAAAAGGAGCAAGCAGCCAGGTAGTTAGTCTCCACGAAATGAAACTCGCTATTGAGGAAACAGTTTCGGTTTTAATGAAATATAACCATCATCAGTCCATTTATCGAGAGTGTGAGCTCAAATGACAAACCATTGAGTCATATTGAGGAGTTGTCAGTAGATGTGTATTATACATAAATTATTTGTATAAAATACAAAGCAATGCAATCAGCTGATACGATGCGCCACAAAATTGTTTTTATTAAACTGTTTCCTCAATAGAGAGTTTTATTTCGTGGAGACTAACTACCTGGCTGCTTGCTCCTTTATTCTCTTATTGTCAAATATAACAGCCACTTCATCTCTTCAATCTTACCTTTGGTTAGAGAAAGTTGTGTTCTGTGCTTGTTACACCAGACTTTTTGTGTCGACATATTTTTAGTTTCCGCCATTATACTATAAAACATGGGAAAATATTTATATTTTGTTACCATGGCAACATTTCTTCTAACTTATGAAGTACAAGAGTAGGGCCGACGGGCCTGGCAAGTAGAAAGAACAACTGCCACCAAGATCAATGTTGTTAAGCAACGCCAAGTGGTGCTGAAAATCGGGATAGGTGGCCCCCGAAAAACAAGACCATTGAACGCCCGCCGGAAGCCATCGATACTGTATAAATATAATTAATAAATAAATTTATAAAAGTTAAATGGCCTCTGCAGCCGAAATGACTTTCTTTAAAAAAAAAAAAAAAAGTACAAGGCAAAATGAGAATATACGTTTTCAAGAGCATCTAAAAAATAATTGATTTATGAATTTTACGGACAGACCATGTTGCGAAAACTTCAGGGGACTCAAACGTGTATATCCATCAAAATCTCGACATAAAATTTTTGACATGAAACCAATACTTTCTTTCTCTCTATATATATTAGCATATATAGGAGAAAGTAAAAATGATTGAAAAACTCTAAATTAAGTTTTTTGTAACTTAATCTTTCCTAATTAACTAGATCTTTAATAAATAAATAAACTTGAAAAACATTATTATAAACTGATTCCATTTTCTTCTTTCATTAATTAATTCTCACTATCTTCATTATTTTTATTCTCATAATATAGAAACATTCCTCATCTTATATTACAACACTAATTAATATTTGTTTAATTTAAACAAAAGCACAAATTCTAATGTGTCACTTGTCTTCCTAATAAATAAATTAAATTGTTCATTTTATCAAGCAGAAACCCTATTCATCGAATTTCATTTGTATAAAGTGTCCATTGGAACCCAGCCCTAGTTTTCTAAATGCGCTTCCTTTCTCCTTTCCTTTTCAACTTAATTGATTTTTGCTTAAGGAAAAAAGGACATTGAGGCACCTTCTTCTATGAGATGTCCAATTCTCTCCCTAAATTAACAAAATAAAACCACAGGTTCTTCAAAAGACATGTTCTTGATTAACTCGGCGTATCCTTTAAAGAACTTCTTATAAATTTGACCAAGACTTGCTTGATTAGTTCAGGCTTTTCTTTTCATTAAAATTTAAAGACTATTCATTTTGAGCCTATATTTTCTTGCATATTAAGTTTTTTTTTTTTTTCAATGACCTTATTATATAGTAAAGTTTAATAATCACAGTTATTGGTTTTTGAAGAATTAGCAAACTTGGCCAGTTTAGGTTTTTATTACTTTCTCTTACCTCTATATATGTTAATATATATAGAGGGAAAGTATTAGATTCATGTCAAAAATCCGAGATTTTAATGTATATAATACACGTTTTGAGATCCCCTGAGTCCGAAAAAGTAGGTTTTTGCAACATGGTCTGTCTGTGTGTCTGTGAACAAAATATCTCAAGAACGAAAAGAGCTAGCTAGGAGGCTGAAATTTTATATTTAAGTTAGGTAGCTTCCTTGGGACTTGACACGAAGCTTTTGAATAAATCGGCCAAAGAGTACTACTAGTACTTTACTGATGTACTTTTTCAGTTTTATTTTCTCAAAATTCGCTCTAACGATTTTGATTAAAATTCAAAAATCAATTATTTTTAGATGCTCTTTAAAATCTATATTCTCATTTTGCTCTCAAAATTGTTTGAAGACCACTTTATTCTTGTAATTCATAGGAAAGATAGGAGAAATAGTTGTTATGGTAATATAAATATTTTACCCATATTTATAAATTTTACATCTTGAATTGGGGGAAAGTAAATATATCTCGACACGAAAAAACTGGAAGAATCGATTTTCTTCAGTTTCGACAATATTCTATTATTGTTTTCAAAAAATCATTCATTCTTGAAAATCTGTTAATTTTTAACGAAATAATGATCAAAAAAATTATCAAAGCAGCAGGTCACTCACTGTAATACATATATAATTCGTTAAATCAATGTCTACATATTTTATAATTGACAATGGTAAATTAAATATTACATAATATTCAATATTAAAAATAATATTACATAATATTCAATATTAAAAATAAATCGCCCTGATGAAGGACGTGATTGTGACCGAAATGTCGACGATCAATAATTAAATAAAAATTATTATTTAAATTTTTTTGCTACTGCGTCTCTTATATCCATTTTAAAGTCTACAGCCACTTTTCATCGTTATTAGACTACAAGTCATTTCTTCACATCTACTGGTATCTTACATATCTTATATATGTTTTAAGAGATTGCTAGATTAACTAAGTAAATAAAATTTTGCACTTACAGCCTAATAATAATTATTATTTAATCTTTATTTTTATGACCTCTAAAGGTTTTTAGTAGATGAGTTAGTAACTCATCTAGAAAAAGACGAGCAAATCATATTTAAACGCTAATTTTCTCTCTTTTTAAGTTTATACTTGATGGGAAATTTAATGTACATCTTTGAGTAATGTTAACAAAATTTGGGCTTGATTGAGATTTATTCATTTTTATTATTTTGTCAAATTTTTTGTACCTTTAACACCTGTAATAATATTTTTAGTAATTATGATTTTTTTTTCTTAATTGAAATAGATCATACATAGACACAAAAGAGGCATCGTCCTAGCATCCCTATGCTCTTCAGATCACGACTAACAGAACTAGTCAATTCCAATCTTCCTTTGTCCCCATGACCTCTCGTAATTAGAACAAGCTCCCTGCGTCTATCATCCCCAAATCCTACAATCTTCAGATTTTCAAGTCTAATCTCAACAGGCATCTTCTCAGTTCCCGCAGTTTAGTTCCCCTTTTATGCTTCTCCTTTTGTTTTTATTTTCTTCCTGGCTGCATGTGACCACTGCCCATTATAGGTCTTCGGACCTTGTGCACCCATTCCAAAAAAAAAGATCTTCGTAAATTAAGGGCTCTCAAATCCATAAAAGAGATTTCGAAAATTTCATCAAATAATATAGGTAGTATGTTTGTGAGTCAATTTTAATATTAAGAGTTGAATAACATTCATAAGTTTTTTTAAATTTCATTTGTTTTAAGGTCTTTTTCGGCATATAAAGCCATTCAGACCACATCCCTATTTATTTCAAACTAGTCGCAAAGCTCGCCTAGCCAGGTGGCTGAGCAAGGATCTTGAATTCAAGTGACTTCAATTAAATTCAATTCCGACTGGGTACAGCACAAAAGGGTCTATTTATGACTGTTTGAAGTGTCAGTCATTTTCGTGCTCTCTTCTTTTTTCAACTGCTGCGTAGCCCCGCCCACAGCCGTGTAATATGCCCAGAAAGCTGTTTCACAGAGCAACTAACTGCAAGGCCAACTTGTTGATTTTGTGTTCCCATATTGAAGAAATTTCATTATAATTAATTTTCCAAAATATTTAAGAGATTCAAATTATTACTATGATACTCCCTGGTCCATGTACTATATGTGTACTTAATTTCAAATAGATTCATTGAAAATTGTGGATTTCTATAGAACATATACATACATATTCCCATTTCTTTTATATAACGCCCAGGGGTCTGCGAAGTGGATGCTGTTTAATAACCCTTGTTTTAGTTTAAACTTTTAAAGAAAATTTTTGGGGAGGATTGAATAATCGAAAGCGGACTCTACTGTATGAGGACAAATTATATTTTCACTTTCTGACCACTTTATGTTGTATTTGTTTATTTATTTGTTCTATTAACATTAATTTCTCTCAAAAGTCGGACATCTGGTGTTTTCATGAAGAGTTACTCTAGTTAAGACTGGTATTTCTTCTTTTCACGCTAGTCTTCTCTTTCTCATTAAATTTTAGAATATTTTATCAACCTGCTTGCTTCGCGCCTAGAAAATAAATAATAGAGTAAAACATGATAATTCTCTATGTTTCGCTTTGTTCTTTTATAATTTTTCTTTGGACATGGTTTTCTTTGTGGTGATGACCTCGTTTTGAGTTGAGTCTGTTACGGGCTGCCGCCAATCAAGCTCAATTAAAACAAATGGTAAACCAATTGGTTTGCGACACACATGCTTTTTAGACGATTATTTTATTTGTTCGTCACATCTGAGAATCTAATAATATATGTATATCCTTAATTAGTTGTTTATTTATTCATTGAAATTTACTTGTCTTTTACAAACACTTTTTAGTTAGTTATTTCATTATCATCTAAAAATTAACGTACATCGAATCATAAGATAACCACAACTTTTTTCGTCCATACAATATCAAAATTCAATGAGTAGAAAGAATTGTCATAGAACAGAAATATTAATTCCTTTCATTTAAGATATTTTGGGTTTATATTTATTTTGCCAATGGTTTCCGGGAGTCGAACCCGGGATCTCCAGCCTATTTGAGGCATCGTTGTGCTGTTTTACACTTCTATTCTCACAATTCCATTCTCTTATATATAGGGTCATTCCATGCCAAATCGACTACTCGATTACTTTAAAATGAATACACCATCAAAAATTCTCATTCCATTATATATTGCAGTTGTGGGTAAATATTTCTTACTCTGTGTATGAAATTACAATGAGACCTACATATGGGTCATTCCATGCCAAATCGACAAATTTTTTTCCTGACCCCCGCGGATTTCGTTGAAAATTTCCTATCTTTTTTCTACCCCTTAAAAGACATTTTTGAGAATTTTTGCAAATTTTTTTACCCAACTAAAAAAAGTTATGGATTTTTGAAAAAAATTGCTCTTTTTTTCAAATAACTATAACTTATTTTAAAATTGATATTTCGGAACCCCGCAAGGCTATAAAAATTTTGTTTTTTAATGTAGTTTTCAGAAAAAAATACAAAAATTATTTCAGAAGCCCGGATATATGAAATATTTCAGTTTTTTTGAAAAAACCCTAATTTTAAATCGACCATTTTTTTTTATTTTTTTTTAACTCAAAAAAAACTTCAAGTAATTCTACAATTATCCCCCCTAATTTCAAAATGTGCCGACGATTGCTTCTATTTTTTTTTTTTTTGATTATAAAAAAATTTTCTTGAAATTTGGTTTATTTTTTAAGTAACTTTTTTATGAAATTTTTTCAGCTTTTTCGTGAAACTTTAGAAGTTGAAAGATGATATTTTATTCGAAAATTGTAAAAAGTAAAGTACGAGACTGAAAAAAAAAACAATTTCGATTTGGCATGGAATGACCCATATGTAGGTCTCATTGTAATTTCATACACAGAGTAAGAAATATTTACCCACAACTGCAATATACATATAATGGAATGAGAATTTTTGATGGTGTATTCATTTTAAAGTAATCTTTTATTTCCGGATCTTTCTTGTATTTGAGGCAACTCTTTAATGCGGTAATAATGAAATAAGAACAAAAACTAGACTTATTATATGAATGATTTATATTATAATAATTTCGGGGAAAAAATATTTACTCTAATATAGTTTTTGTTTATTTCCAAATTACGTAAACAATTTCACTCATTCTTCTGATTTCCACTTTACGAATTTGTTGAATGCACTTGAATGATGCATAAACTCACTAATACAGGCTATCGTAATGTATAATCAATATACTTCATAGACTTTTTATATTTGTAATATTATTTATAATTTTAAGTATAATATTTTTTTACCAGGTTCGTAATTCTTTCACTAATTATTAATTTTCTAAAAACTAACATGTGCAAGCAGAACACCAATGTCCCCATTATGTTCGACCCCCTATGTCCCACCAAAAATATTCTTTGATTTTAAAAATAATTTTTTAATTAAACTTTATATTCGAAAATGTATAGGCTAAACCTATTTAGTAGCAGTCTCTTAGTTTGAATTAATTTTCTTTGGTCCTTTTAGTAAATTTTTGTTCGTTTAGATCTTATTGTACTGGGTGAGTGTATTTATGAATTTTCCTCAAAACTATGCTATCTTCTAAAAATACTCGTTTCCTGTAAACTGCGGTTTATTTGTATAAAGATATTTGTTTTATAATAATTTGTTTGTCTTTTTCGACATCTGAGGCCATTTAGACCCCGTCTCTATTTATTTCAATTAAGTACAACGTTTCGGATCTTCATTCTGTGACTGAGTTTAGACTAGTAACCGTTGGCTCTAGTTGAAACATTATAAATAGAGAAACATTAATCAGTTAATTACAAAAACACTTGGTGATACGTTTCAATTTGTTTATTTATTATAGTTATTTATAGAAATACTCTTTCTATTACTTTTGATGATGGCATTTGAGGCCATTTAGAACCTGCCCCTATTTATTTCAATTGATAGAAGTCAATTATGAATAATTTTAAAAATCATGATACTTTTTTGGTTACTGACAAGGAATTCATCTTTATTTAAATTTATTTTGAGGCGTTAGTCAAATTGTAAATTTTTTCTTTTTTACTTTCTCTTACCTATGTATATATGTAATATATATATAGAGAGAAAGTATTGGATTCATGTCAAAAATTCGATGTCGAGATTTTGATGGATCTTCACGTTTTGAGGTCCCCTGAATCTAAAAAAGTGGTTTTCGCGACATGGTCTGTCTGTCTGTCTGTCTGTGTCTGTGAACAAAATATCTCAAGAACGAAAAGAGTTAGGAAGTTGAAATTTTATATTTAAGTTAGGCACCCCCATGGGACGTGACACGAAGCTTTTGAACAAAATGGACCAAAAAGTACTAGTACTTTACTGATTCACTTTTTCAGTTTTTTTCGATTTTCTCAAAATTTGCTCCAACGATTTTTTTTAAAATTCAAAAATCAATTATTTTTTAGATTCTCTATAAAATGTATATTCTCATTTTGTGATTAAAATCTTCTGAAGACCACTTTACTCTTGTACTCCATAGAAAAGATAGGAGAAATGGTTGCCATGGTATCAAAATATAAATATTTTCCCATACTTATAAATTTTACATCTTGAATTCAATTGTATCCTACTGTCGGAAACTAAATACATGTCGACACAAAAAATCTGGTGAGACAAGCACAGTACACAACTTTCGATTACCGAAGGTAAGAGAAAGTTGTGTGCTGTGCGCCAGTCACACCAGATTTTTTAAGTCTTTTCCTTTATTTTCCGGCCAACTTCGTTAACTGGTAAAAACTGGATTTTTCCAATCCAATTTTCGTCAGGAACGATTAATGCATTATTTATTTAATAATCAATTATTTCATTCTCTCTTATTGTACTATATATTACAAAATTGATGTGGCTGAGATATAAGTTACAAGAATAAAGTTTATTTAGCCCGTAAAATTATCCGAAGCGACTGTTTTAATGATAGAGACTTAGAGTGTCCATATTTTGTTATTTCCAAACTTAGAATACCTTTAACTCGTTATTAAAAATAACAAACTTTCAATTTGTATATTTCTACTAATAACAAAGTGACCGTTTTACTGTAACCGTTTGACGTTTTCCAAAACGGAAATTTAAGTAGTTTCCCATTCAGCTGAAGCTTTGTTAACTCATAAATATTATTGAAAAAATGAGGCAGTCGCAGACTTCCGTTCTTCCTTGGGTCGTGGATGTGCAAGCTATAACTGTTAAACTAAGCATCTCTTATGACTTGAAGGTTTTTAAGTTACCTTATATATCGCCTTCTGAGAATTATAGTGGCGAAAGTCCAAAAATTCAATTTTTGAATTAAACCTACGAAAAGTTGTTAAAACATCTTTTCTTTTGAGTGCCAAAGTGACGAAAATATATTTCCATTCTTTGCTATTGATTCTGTCCTATTCATTTGTTGCCCGGCTATTTAAATATATATGTTTATAAAACTTTCAAAATTCTCAGCAAGCGATATGTAGTTAAGAGCAACTTAAAAATTTTAAAACTTGTAAGATGTGCTTACTTTAAAACACCCACTGGCGAAAACGGGACATTGTAGGTTCGATTCCCTCAAGGGTGTCATTTTTTTGCGTTATATATTGTACCCCTCTGTAATATTGTGATGTATAATAAGTAAATAATAATTACCGAATGAATTAAATGTGTCTGAACTATCTTCTTCTTTTTTCGCCTTAATCATGCTGTGCAGGGTCGGCAGATCATGGGATTTTCCGACCGGGAATAGGACAGGCCGGCCCGTCGCAAGGTCTGACGCCTGTTGGAAAATTAGAAGAGAGAGACTGACATTCAAAGAACAGGAGTACTGCCAGTCCCAGCTAGGGCAGCTCGTGGTCGCCATCCACGTACAATGAGGGACAATATTAAGTCCTACCTATGCGTTTTCTACTTGTGATTTTACTTTCTCTTACCTATGTATATATGTAATATATATATAGAGAAAGTATTGGATTCATGTCAAAAATTCGATACTACTACTGTCGGAAACTAAATACATGTCGACACAAAAAATCTGGTGTGACAAGCACAGTACACAACTTTCGATTACCGAAGGTAAGAGAAAGTTGTGTGCTGTCCCCAGTCACACCAGATTTTTTCATTGTTTTTATAAAAGAAAATTAAAATCCTTAATGGAAATTTTCTAGGTTTGAACTATGAAAGTTTCCATTAAAAACATTTTAAAACAATGAAATAATCACAAGTAGAAAACGCATGGATGGGACTTAATATTGTCCCTACACCCTACTGTGCCTACAAGATGTGGGCCCCTGACCTGGTGCCTGAACTATATAAATCGCTATTAAATGTTATAGTATTGTTTGAAAGTCTAAATGGCCTCAGATGCCGAAAAGCAAAAAAACCGAATAAATTGGTCTAATAAAAATTGAAAATAAATATACGATAAAACCCTCAATAATTTAAAGTGAGTGAATAAAGGCAAAAATTTTGCAAGTGTTTTGCTTCTTGAATGACATTATCAGTTAATTTAATTAATTATTAGCATTTAATTAATTCATTTTCCCAATTTATTGGATTAAAAACAAGATATCTTTATTGCTTATCATTTACCTAAAGGCAAATAAAAAAAAACATGAAAATGATTGATTTATTAAATAATAATTAGATAAATATTTAAAAATATGACTAACTTGAATTATTCGTCAGAGAGAACATTAATAAAAAATAAATAAATAAATGTTGATCATTAAAGTTAGGAGTGTTGAGTTCAGGTTAGGTTGTAGTATTGTGTCAGGTCACGATGTTTGTGGCCTGTAAATCGAGTACACCTACGACGACGACGACAGGCAAACCCAGGGGTTTGAACCCTCTGTCGCCGTCGACGAGGCTGTTTTGGATTTGGGTGTGGTAAATCAATACTTTGCTTTCTCTATGGGCCATCGACCGGCGGCGCGTCTACCTCGCCGTCGACCTCGTTCTACCGTTTAACAAGAGTGTAGAGTAGTCGATCCTCCCGTCGTTTAGGCTATTTCTACTCTTTTCTCACTTTTCTAATTTTTTTTTTTTTTTTTTTTTCTTTAAATTATCTATTTTTTCCACCTTTCCGTATCTCCGACTCGCCACCTTTCGATTTTCTTTATATCTTGACCCTGTTGATTCTTTTTTCTTTCACTCATTTTTAGTTTCTCTTTCTCGCACTGAATTTCTAATAATTTTTTTATTAAATTAAATAAAAATGTTAAAATAATATTTAAAAATTCAATAATTTTTTTTTTTTTTGACAACTACATTATATGCTAATAATGTTAGTTCAGAAAAAATAGATCGAAAAATGCCATGAAATGGAAAAGTTGAAGAGTTGAAACATAGCACGGTTAGAACTTTAGGCTTGGTAAACAAGATATTAAATATCACAGTCGGTGGGCTTAAGGGGGGGGGGGGGTGAAGGAGAGAAATAAAGGTTTTTTTTTTTACAAACATCTTTGAAACCGTTGAGTTTAGTTCAAAAGTACCTATATACTAAAATATATAAATTTTCTTTAAAAAAATTACTCTTAATAACTTAGTACTAGCTTAAATAGAGTTTTGGAGATAATGAAATTTGGGAAATTTTAAAAAATAAATTATATAAACTCAAAAAAGGCCTTTTTTAAATCTGATGTAACTGGTTGCACAGTACACAACTTTCACTTATAGTCAGTAATTGAAATTTATGTTCTGTGCTTGTCATATATTAATTTTCGTTTAAATTCGATAGAGTGAATCGAAAAATGCTGATAAGAGAACAGTGAGGGACTATATTAAGTCCCACCCATGCATTTTCAACTTGTGATTATTTCATTGTTAAAATAAAAGAAAATGAAAATCTTTATTGGAAATTTTCTAGCTTTGAACCATGATAGTTTCCATTAAAAAATATATAATATCTTTTTAAAAACAATGAAATAATCACAAGTAGAAAACGCATGGGTGGGACTTAATATTGTCCCTCACTGTACATAAGTAGAGTACCGGTACTAGTATTCTATGTCCAATTTTTTTCAAAACCTTCGTGTTACGGGTTGTCTAACTTAAATATCAAATTTCAACCTCCTAACTCTCTTTCGTTCTTAAAATATTTTATTCACTCACACAGACAGACCATTTTGCGGAATCTAAGTTTTTGAACTCATGGGTCCTCAAAACGTCTTAGAAAAGTCAAAATTCGACATTAAATTTTTGACATGAATTCAATACTCTCTCTATATATACGGGAATATAGGCCTATGTGTATATAATTATTAATAATTAATCAAATCAACAACAAAGAATGAACATTTTGACATAGCGTAGCTAGGGGATTTGACTGGGGAGAGAGGGGCATGAGACCAGCCATCCTCCGTGGATTCTGAAAGACCCCACCCATATTGTCTCAATTTTTCTTTGGGCGGAGATCCTTCTGGGGGGACCCTAGTTACGCCCATGCATTTTGAGTGTGGGGATCGCTTCAAAACCAGCATCAATTGTGCTCCGGAGCCGCATCTTTGGAATATTACTTTAATTAGAAAATTGCTATCTACTGTATACTTAATTAGTTCTTGTATCTTTGAAATAAAAAATTAAAGATCTTACATAAGTTTTATTCTAGATACACTCACCTTTGGGATTTAATATAGCTGTTTTAGAGATTATTAAAAATTCTTTTTTATTCTTTTTTGTGTAACCTAGTTAAGCTAAATTTGTTATTTAAATAAATAATGAACGGAATTTTCCATGATCCATGAATAATCAAAGGAACTGTCTGCGGAAAAAAGTAAAAAATACTTTATACATGTAGACATAGGTTTCCTAACAAATTAAATATATATATTTTTTAATTATTCTAATTTTGAATAAGATTTCCCCCCTATATTGTTTTATTCAGTATTTAAGCAAAAGTCTTGAGACTCTATTTGAATGAATGATATTATTATTAATTCCATTTGAAAGAAATGATTTTATCATTCCTTGATCATAGGCATCCTTATCCCCTCTATAGATACCCTTTATTGTGAAATAATAATAATTGATGAACGCCATTCTGACTAGTTCGGAAATATCTTTAAATTCGGAAATCAATCAGTAAATGTATTAAATGTTATTGAGAGCTTTTTATTTTGATATCTGGACCCATTTAGAGTCAGTCATATTTAATTAATTAATTAATTAAAATATATTTCATTGTTTAGGACGAGAAGAGATCCACGGACTCTTCACAAGGTGATAATTTCACTTGTGTAACAGTAAAAGATTAAAAAAGTGTGTAAATAAAAAAATGAAACTGGTTGTCTAACTCCCGGGGGTTTTCATTTTAAGCAATACGCTCGCGAATTGATTTGCCCCCTCCCTCCATTCCTTTGCCAAGAGGTTGAAGTGCTTAAAATTGTTAACTTTAAAATTCCCTCCCTTACCAGATCAAATTCATGATCCACTTTCGAGTATTCGAAAAGTTGGGAATTTAATCATTGTTCCGTTTTTTCTCTTACTTTGAATTCTGAAAATACAAATCTATTAGTTTTTTGTTACTCCAGGATGTATATTAGCCTTCGGCGAGCAATTGCAAATTTTTAAGGTTTTAAATTTCACTCTCTGAATTAGTTTTAAATTTTCCTCTCTAACTCCACTTCCTTTTTTTCTGGCCAATCAGCGCCTTAACAGGCACATACACACAGGAACAGGAAGCCAGCCGCTAGTGCTTTATATTATAGCATGATGATAATCGAACTAAAAAATATACTTGACAAATAATTATGAAATGAAAAAGAAATATGAACAGATTTATGCTGAGGAACTTTGACAGATGATACAATTTAATCTATCTCTCTTTAGAATCAGAATTCAAGGCGCATGTCTTTATTCTATCTTAATTAGCCCACGGGATATTATTTATACCCCTTAACACAAGAAGATACTCTGCCACTGTGCTATGGGCCAAGGACGAGCAAGAATTTAAAGATAGTTTGAATGACCTTTTTGACATGTTACATTCAAATGCTTTAAGCATAATTAAAATTAACGAAGACTAAGGAAGAGGGTTATTAAAAATCTATCTTTTCATATTAGTTCTATTAATTTATTATGTATTCTTTAAGTTAATTTTAGACTGTAAAAGATTCTAAAAAATAAATTTCTAATTTTATTGGAATGTGAAATTTATTTAGTCCCTGGTCGAAAACAAAGGGAATGCTTAGTTTTAAGAAAATTTTAAAAATTCTCAAAGTTCAAAGGCGATGGGCCACGTGTTCCTGTTTTACAAATGAGTTCAAATTTCGCAGACATTTTTTAATGCAATGCAAAAGATCTACGGGTACCTGCTATTAAATTTCTAAAAAAAAAAAAAAAAAATTGATCTCTATACCATCCACTATACCATCCTAATGTAGAGTCTTACTATCCTTTATCTCATTCTCATTTACTAATTATTTTTACTTTCTCTTACCTATGTATATATGTAATATATATATAGAGAGAAAGTATTGGATTCATGTCAAAAATTCGATGTCGAGATTTTGATGGATCTTCACGTTTTGAGGTCCCCTGAATCCAAAAAACTGGTTTTCGCGACATGGTCTGTGTGTGTGTGTGTGTGTGTGTGTGTGTGTGTTCAATTTTAAGCATGAAGGAATTGAGCTAGGAGGTTGAAATTTTATATTTAAGTTAAATACCTCCCGGGACCGGAAAAATAAGCTTTTAATCAAAATCGGCCAAAGAATACTAGTACTTTACTGATGTACTTTTTCAGTTTTTTTCGATTTTCTCAAAATTCGCTCTAACGATTTTGATTAAAATTCAAAAATCAATTATTTTTTAGATGCTCTTTCAAATGTATATTCGCGTTTTGCCCTCAAAATTGTTTGAAGCACACTTTACTCTTGTGCTTCATAGGAATGATAGGAGAAATGGTTGCCATGGTTACAAAATATAAATATTTTCCCATGTTTATAATTTTGACATCTTAAATTTCTAATATATTGGCGGAAACTAAATATATGTCGACACGAAAAATCTGGTGTGACAAGCACAGAACACAACTTTCGATTACCGAAGGTAAGAGAAAGTTGTGTGCTGTGCGCCAGTCACACCAGATTTTTATTTTTAACTTCAATAATGTTTACTATTAATATAATTATATAAATATTGTATATTATATATGGAATTTTCTATTTTTTATTCAAGAAAAATCACCTTGCATATTTATGCATTAATAGAAAAAAATTTTCCTTAATTTTTCCTCATTCAAATTAATTCTACAAATAAAATGATTATTATTCAATACTCTCAGCATTCATCTACGTATGTCCGGTAAAAATCTTGCAAAATCATTTTCTTTTTCTCCTTTAAATTTATTAATTAAAAAAAAAAAGAAAAAAAACTAGTGAGAGACCAGATGAAGACAAAACTAATTACCGAAAGGTTGACTTGATAAGATTATACTATAAGGTTATACTGTAAATAAATGCGTAAATCATTTTTACTTTCTCTTACCTCTATACAGTATATATGTTAATATATAGAGAGAGAAAGTATTGGATTCATGTCAAAAATTCGATGTCGAGATTTTGATGGATCTTTACGTTTTGAGGTCCCCTGTATCCAAAAAAAGTGGTTTTCGCGACATGGTCTGTCTGTCTGTGTGTCTGTGTGTGTGTGTGTGTGTGTTCAATTTTAAGCATGAAGGAATTGAGCTAGGACGTTGAAATTTTATATTTAAGTTAAACACCTCCCGGGAGCGTGAAAATAAGCTTTTAATCAAAATCGGCCAAAGAGTACTAGTACTTTACTGATGTACTTTTTCTGTTTTTTTCGATTTTCTCAAAATTCGCTCTAACGATTTTGATTAAAATTCAAAAATCAATTATTTTTTAGATGCTCTTTCAAATGTATATTCTCGTTTTGCCCTCAAAATTGTTTGAAGACCACTTTACTCTTGTACTTCATAGAGAAGATAGGTGAAATGGTTGCCATGGTAACAAAATATAAATATTTTCCCATACTTATAAATTTTACATCTGAATTCAAATGTTCCTTACTGTCGGGAACTAAATATATGACGACACAAAAAATCTGGTGTGACAAGCACAGAACACAACTTTCGATTACCGAAGGTAAGAGAAAGTTGTGTGCTGTGCGCCAGTCACACCAGATTTTTTTAAACAAAGTCGGTGATTTCACAGCCAAATTAACAAATTATTTCTTAAGTTATGATTGACCTAAAAAAATGAAATATATTTCTCAACTTGAATGATGTTTTAAAGTAACTTCAATTTGTTAGATTAAAAATGAGGGAAATATTTGATGATTCATAGGTAAAATCCTCAATAAAAGTTTCTATTCGTCCTATTTTTACAGGATAACAAAATTACAAATAAAGAAATTAAACAAGACTATGTTTTTTGTTGGTGGGCACCCCTTGGCCCCCCGGGAGGAACCGAACCCAGGATCTCCAGCCTTTCCGGGGCATCGGTGTATATACTCACAGCCTTGTTAAATGTATCTAGTTAAGTTCGAATCGAGATAGGATATTTAATATAAATATCTTATTCAAATATTTGGAAAATATTTAATTTTGAAGAAATTAAAATAAAATAAGTGTAATTTTACTTACATTATTTTTTACTTTACATTTATGAATAAATTATCTGAATTAGGTGAGGGACACCTTCAAATGTGGTAAACATATACAACAACAAAAATTTCATTTAACTGTTATATTATAAACCTTGTGTTTAGGAAAATTTATCTTGTTAAAAAAAAAAAAAAAATTATCCCAGGTCATTCAAAACCCCTGGACTATTACCAAACCCCTTTTTACTTTCTCTTATCTATATATATGTTAATATAGAAAAGAAAGTATTGAAATCCTTTCAAAAATTCGGTGTCGATATTTTGATGGAAATACACGTTTTGAGATTCCCTGAGTTCAAAAAAGTGGGTCCCGCAAAATGGTCTGTCTATGTTCAAAACATGAAGGAATTGAGCTACGAGCCCGAAAATTTATATTTAAGCCCCTTGAGGCATGTAAAAAGCGTGAACAAAATCTGCCAAAGAATACTAGTACTTTACTGAACTCTGTTTTTTTTTCTATTTTCCTAAATTCGCTCTAAGAATTGGATTAAAATTCAAAAATCAATTATTTTTTTTACTTTCTCTTACCTCTATATATATATTAATATATAGAGAGAGAAAGTATTGGTTTCATGTCAAAAATTCGATGTCGAGATTTTGATGGATCTTCATGTTTTGAGGTCCCCTGAATCCAAAAAAGTGGTTTTCGCGACATGGTCTGTCTGTCTGTCTGTCTGTCTGTCTGTGTGTGTGTGTGTGTTCAATTTTAAGCATGAAGGAATTGAGCTAGGAGGCTGAAATTTTATATTTAAGTTAAACACCCCCGGGACCGACAAAATAAGCTTTTAATCAAAATCGGCCAAAAAGTACTAGTACTTTACTGATGTACTTTTTCAGTTTTTTTCGATTTTCTCAAAATTCGCTCTAACGATTTTGATTAAAATTCAAAAATCAATTATTTTTTAGATGCTCTTTCAAATGTATATTCTCGTTTTGCCCTCAAAATTGTTTGAAGCACACTTTACTCTTGTGCTTCATAGGAAAGATAGGAGAAATAAATGGTTGCCATGGTAACCGAATTTAAATCTTTTTCTTTTTATTAGATTAAAAATCAATTATTATTTAAACGCCCATTTTTTTTTCGGAGAAAACATATCTCTCTCTCTCACAAAACTATCTTCTCTCTTTCTACGCGTTTTAAATTTTTCTACCTTATCTTCGCATTTGGCCAATGTTAATTTCCTATAGGGATTTGTATGCTAATTTCGATTCAAAAGGGGGTCCCCTTTGGAACTTTTTACGCATTTAAAATTTTTTTTTCCAATTCTTATGAAATTTTGTATTTATTTACGAATCTATATTGTGTATAAAATGTCCAAATATGAGATTAAAATTTTGAAAAATAACCATAGTTTATTTGAAGCAGTCAACATTTAAAATGCAAGTTTGAAACTAGGGTGCTATGGGAAACTAAATATATCTCGACACAAAAAATCTGGTGTGACCAGCACAGTGCGCAACTTTCTCTTACCGAAGGGTAAGAGAAAGTTGTGTGCTGTGCGCCAGTCACACCAGATTTTTTAGATATGGGTATATTCTCATTTTACTCTCAAAAATTTTTTTAAAGACCACTTTACTCTTATAGTTCATAGGAAAGATAGGGCCATGATATAAGTAACTTTTATACTTTATTTATAGTAACTAAGTAGGCCTATTGTTTATAAATTTTATATCTTGAATTTTTTTTTAATGTAAGGCCTTCTGCCGGGAACATATCGGCACAAAAAAATGTGGCGTGACAAGCACAGAACACAACTTTCAATTAGTGAGGTAAGAAAAAGTTGTGTGCTTAACGACTAGTCACACCAGATTTTTAAAATTGAGTGAATATTGAATACAAATATTTATTAATTCACTTGACAGCACAGGAATCATTTAAATAGACAAAGGAATAAGAAGAATTGGCAAATAGGGCCAGGGCTAAAACACTCATGGATGGCTCATTGAAACGGCCTTTAATATATAGTAGTAAAGTAAATTAAGTTATGAGAAGATGTGTAATGTACTCAGGTTAAGAGTTCGATCAAACCCCTTGCTAATATTAAAAAATCTGGTGTGACTGGTTGCAAAGCACACAACTTTCTCTTACCAAAGGTCCAGATTTTTTGTGTCGACATATGTTTAGTTTCCGCCAATATATTAAAATTAAAGATGTAAATTTTTTTTTTTATTTTAAAAAACATTCACACTTTTTTCTCATTCACACTCACATTCACACAGTCTTTTCGGCAACTTAGGCCATTTAAGACTTTAAACGATATCCGTTATTGATTATTATACATATTGGGGTGCAGGCATTCTTATTTAAGCCATTTGGTATCCAAATAAATAAAATAAATAAAATCATCGGACTGCCTGGGTCCGGACCCGCGACGTTCGGTATAGAAGGTAGACACGCTACCAACTACTCTAAGCCCCGTGGGCATATAAAATTTATAAACATGGGAAAATATTTATATTTTGTTACCATGGCAACCATTTCTCCTATCTTTCCTATGAAGTACAAGAGTAAAGTGTACTTCAAACAATTTAGAGAGCAAAATGAGAATATACATTTTAAAGATCATCTAAAAAATAATTGATTTTTGAATTTTAATCAAAATCGTTAGATCGAATTTCGAGAAAAAAAAAATAAATAAATAAAAACTGAAAAAGTACTAGTGCTTTTTGGTCGATTTTGCTTAAAAGCTTATTTTCACGCCTCAGAGGATGCCTAACTTAAATATAAAATTTCTACTTCCTAGCTCAATTCATTCATGCTTTAAATTGAACACACACGAGAAAAATCTGGTGTGACTGGCGCACAGCACACAACTTTCTCTTACCCTTCGGTAAGAGAAAGTTGCGCACTGTGCTGGTCACACCAGATTTTTTGTGTCGAGATATATTTAGTTTCCGATAGCACCTTAGTTTCAAACTTGCATTTTAAATGTTGACTGCTTCAAATAAACTATGGTTATTTTTCAAAATTTTAATCTCATATTTGGACATTTTATACACAATATAGATTCGTAAATAAATACAAAATTTCATAAGAATTGGAAAAAAAAATTTTAAATGCGTAAAAAGTTCCAAACGGGACCCCCTTTTGAATCGAAATTAACATACAAATCCCTATAGGAAATTAACATTGGCCAAATGCGAAGATAAGGTAGAAAAATTTAAAACGCGTAGAAAGAGAGAAGATAGTTTTGTGAGAGAGAGAGATATGTTTTCTCCGAAAAAAAAATGATTAAATAATAATTGATTTTTAATCTAATAAAAAGAAAAAGATTTAAATTCGGTTACCATGGCAACCATTTATTTCTCCTATCTTTCCTATGAAGCACAAGAGTAAAGTGTGCTCCAAACAATTTTGAGGGCAAAACGAGAATATACATTTGAAAGAGCATCTAATAAATAATTGATTTTTGAATTTTAATCAAAATCGTTAGAGCGAATTTTGAGAAAATCGAAAAAAACTGAAAAAGTACATCAGTAAAGTACTAGTACTTTTTGGCCGATTTTGATTAAAAGCTTATTTTGTCGGTCCCGGGGGCTGTTTAACTTAAATATAAAATTTCAGCCTCCTAGCTCAATTCCTTCATGCTTAAAATTGAACACACACAGACACACAGACAGACAGACAGACAGACCATGTCGCGAAAACCACTTTTTTGGATTCAGGGGACCTCAAAACGTGAAGATCCATCAAAATCTCGACATCGAATTTTTGACATGAAACCAATACTTTCTCTCTATATATATATATTACATATATACATAGGTAAGAGAAAGTAAAAACTTGTAATTGTGAATCAAATATTGAATTTTATGTACTGAATATTATAAATATATTATATTAAAGTGTAAGAACCAAAAAGGCAATAAATAAATAAATAAATGGGAGAAGACAAAAAAAATCTGGTGCAACAGCGCTTCACCTTAAATAATAATCCGTATATTTAGTAAACAAAATTTCGAGCTGCCTTCAAGGGCTTAGACCCACCTTGTACCGTCGACGCCACAAGTGCCTGATGTGGATGAGAGTGGAGCTTTCAATATTTAAAAAAAATCAATCATATTTTTTTTTTTAAAGCAACTGAAGGGGAAAAGCTACTTTTAAGACAACACTTCTGACGGCTAAGCCGTTTGGTTGCCTATGCGCAAGGCTCACTTTCATGAACATCAGGCATTTGTGGGATAACTGTCCTAAAATGGCTGTGATCATGATACCGGTATAATATAGAAATTGACAATTTAGATCACATTTCTTTTCTCAAAAATTAAGATGATTAAACAGGCACAAGCTTGGTATATATTTGCAGATAAATTATTTTATTGTAAAAAAAAATTTTAAATTTAATTTAAATGATTTTTTTTTTATAAAAATAGTAGGTTTATCCATAATATAAACCTCTTTACTTATTTTATTATAAAGAATTGTTCTTTGTTCAATTGTTTTAATTTTTACTTATTTCTAAACACGGGGTGTTTAATTTGAATATTTTCTCTATTAATATTAAATATGAAGTATATTGAAAGAATGTTGATTTTGTTTTTTTTGTTTTTTAGGATGCCCGGAAAGCAGCTTGTGACACGAGCTTGGTGCAAGCCACAAGCAACATGGAACCTATCGGGCGGATCCAGATGCGCACAAGACGGACCCTTCGAGGACATCTGGCCAAAATATATGCCATGCATTGGGGATCTGATTCAAGGTGCGCTCCTTCGTGGGCCTGCTTTTTTTTTTCTTTTTTATATTTTTTATTTCTTGTCTGGGCAATCTTGGTTATTATAATAGGAGTCAAAATGATCTACATCTTGTTCAATACTACAACAAACTATGTATTCTTAAAAAAATTATTTCTTATAATTCCCAGCCCTTAAAACTTCAATTTATTTGGTACTCCCAAATTAAATTTAAACCGAAAAATCTATACTCGAGAGAAATTTGTTTTTGCGATAATATTTATTATTTATTTTTTAATTTGGAAAAAATTATTTATTATAAATTTTTCTGAAAAATAAAAAATTCAATTTATTAAGGATATCGAGAAAAAACAAAGCAGCGACTGCTTTCCACATTAAAATAATTTATTGGCAAATAATTCGGATTGGCTAACGCAATGCATCCTCAAATTATACATACATGGAGCGTGTTTTAAAATTATAAAATATGAAATGAATTGCCATTCTATAAATGATGAGGATAACGTTTTATATATGATACAAATGGCCGGTGGATCTGAGGAGAATAGACAGAGAGAAAGAAGACAAAATGATCAATAGATGTAAACCCAAAAAGTGTATGCTAATAACATTTATTATATATTAATACAAATATATGTATATAATTGTATGTAAATAAATATATGTTACAAATAGAATAGTGGAACGAGGCTGTAACTGATATGTTGAATAGAGAAGAGGATGGAGCCAATAATTGAGCCTCTATTTAATAATTAAGCACTCTATTAGAACGTTTCGGCCGGGAACAACCAACATTCAAAGAGCATATTCAAATTTGTATACAAAAAATAGAGTTATCCTTTTTATTAATACAAATTATTTGCATTCTTTGTCAGGTGAATGTAATTTTTCTTAAAATACTCACAAGTGATACCATTAAGTTCACCAAGCCCCGAGGACCCTAATCGAACTAAAAAATTCCATATACTTGACAAATATATAATTATGAAATGAAAAAGAAATATGAACAGATTTATGCTGAGAAACATTGACAGATGATACAATTGAATTTCTCACTCTTTAGAATCAGAATTCATGGCGCATGTCTTTATTCTATCTTAATTAGCCCACGGGGTATTGTTTATACCCCTAACACAAGATGCTGATACTCTACCACTGTGCTATGGGCCAGGAACGAGCAAGAATTTAAAGATAGTTGGAATGACCTTTTTGACATGTTACATTCAAATGCTTTAAGCATAATTAAAATTAACGAAGACTAAGGAAGAGGGTTATTAAAAATCTATCTTTTCATATTAGTTCAATTAATTTATTATGTATTCTTTAAGGTAATTTTAAACAGTAAAAGATTCTAAAAAAATAAACCCCAAGCCCCGAGGGCTAAACTTGAACTTCTTGGTATCACTTGTGGGTATTTTAAGAAAAATTACATTCACCTGGCAAATAATGCAAATCATTTGCATTAATAAAAACGACAACTCTATTTTTTTTTTGTATAAAAATTTGAATATGCTCTTTAAAGGCTAAAGATGGCAGGGTTGATCCCGGCCGAAACGTTCTAAAAAAGAGTGCTGCTTAATTATGAAATAGAGGCTCAATTATTGCCTGGATCCTTTTCCCTATTCAACAAATGATACAAATAGTTATATTTATTTTAAAACAATTTCCCTACAGTGACCTAGTGACCTGCCAGTACGTTTGTACTGCTCTTTTTTCCATCAGTGACGAGCTCACCAAAACGTTATCCTCACCATTTATAAAATCCCTTATCATTTCATATAATAATAATAATTTTAAAACACGCTCCACATATGAATAATTTGATGCACTGAGGATAGGTTCCTTTAGGCAATCCGAAATATTTGCCCTATACTTCAAATTTAATTTACTTAACATTCAATTTATTTCTTACCCCCTGTTATTAGGCATCCAAACGTTCATCTAGAGCCCGGAGAACATAGCAAAACCTCGAAATTTTATCTTTATTTTTTTGTTTTCAAATTATTCGGTTTCAAACTGATTGCTTCTTCGAGGCAATATTTTGCGTCCATTGAATATTATTATTTAATTTCCACTTATTATTCAAAAAATTTATATCATATGTAATATGGAACAAAAGGGGAATTACAAAAACAATTTATAGCTGAGATGTTATATTAATAAAAGGGTAGAAATGAGAGAGCTAAGGTTATTTCTTTATTCATTTAATTCACACAGCTGACGTTTCGGTTCCGTGTTTGAACCATCCTCAGAGCCAGGGGCGTAAATAGAAATTTTTTTCGGGGGGGGCGAACTCAAAAATTCTCTGCGGAAAATTTTTTTTTAATAAACTAAATTTTTTTTCACACGAAATTTTTTGCGGAACATTTTTTCTTTTGCGGAAACAAAGTTTTCCATCCTGCGGAAAAATTTGTTGCACTGATGTCTGTATATCCCTATATATGTATATGTGTTTAGGAATTTCGGGGGGCTCGGCCCTCCCCCCCCCCCCTTATATACGCCCCTGCTCAGAGCTGACGAAAAGTCATTATGAAAGTCTCATATTATTAAAAGGGGGAATTAATTTGCATTAATTTTTTTGAGAAAACAGCAAAATTTTTATTTAAGTTTATTTAATTTGATATTTTTTTTTTTTTTTTTAATTTTAATTTTTACTTTGGTTTTTAGATAGAGAGCAAAAATTCATTACTCTTTTGTTTTTTATTATATTTTATTGTATTAATATATATGTTTGAGATGTAAAGTTGCTAAATCGAGCCACGTCGGGGCTCGGCATCCGTTTGCTCGCAGCATATGCAGAAACCTGGTGTCGGCGTCTCAGGATGGCAAGCTGATTGTATGGGACTCATACACGACTAATAAAGTGCATGCGATTCCCTTACGATCAAGCTGGGTCATGACATGCGCCTATGCACCTTCCGGGAGTTTTGTTGCCTGCGGAGGCCTCGACAACATTTGCTCTATATACAGGTATATTATCTCTTTTTAAAATTCATTTAAATAAATCCAAAACTCTATGATATTCCATAGGGCACTATGTTATTAATTTACAACATAATAATATATTTTTTTTATCTATTGATCTTATTTTTATATTTCTATTTAATTATATATCGTTCTTTTTTTCTAATAAACTGTTTAATTTCCAGCCTGAAGACACGAGAAGGCAATGTTCGTGTGTCACGCGAATTACCTGGACATACGGGATACCTGTCCTGCTGCCGCTTCCTCGACGATAACCAAATCGTTACCAGTTCCGGCGATATGTCTTGGTAGGCATTACAATTTTAATATTTTCCTTTCATATAACGCTCTTGATTAACATGTACCTTATTTTACAACCTTTTATATATATTCATGGGCGTAACTAGAGAATTTGGTTGGGAGCTACCCTCCGGTGGGCCTTGAAAGCCCCATATTTTCTCAATTTTTCTTGGGGCTTTCTGGGGGGGGGGGGGCACGAGCCTTCTGCCCCCGGCACCCCCCCCCCTAGTTACGCCCATGTATATATTGCTCCGCAAAAAAATAATATTTCCATTTCAGTTTCAGTTTTTCTCTATCTATTTTATTGTAATAAAAACACAATTTTCAATTTATATCCAACAAACATATTATTATGTTGATTTGTCCCTCAAAATAAATATTGACATATTTTTCTTTATCTTATTTAAATTTTATTTAATATTTTCCTTTCCGTTATAACGCTCTTGATTAAAATGTACCTTATTTAACAATCTTTAATATTATACATTGCTGTGAATTAAAATGATTTGAATTTGTGTTAAATTTACTTAGAATTGTATAAGATATCAAATGTTTAATAAATTACAGATTCAGTAAGATACATTAGAATAGGTCTTCCTAAAGAAGAAACAAAGTGCGCCACTTTTTTGCGGAGCAGTGTATATATATTATCCTTCAACTAATACATAAATCCATTCATTTCACTTGCTAGAAAGAGGACAACATAAATGACATGCTCACAAATGGAAAACCATTAGCAAATAGAAACTATTCATTAATATTAATTCATTGAATAATCATAATAATAAATATTCTAGGTTGGGCCTTGACAGAGTCTCGATTCTCGTTCTAGGGATCAGAGTGATCCCATCCTAAGTGATATTTTGTTAAAATTATATTGACTATCTCTTTATTTGAATGAATGTCCAAAAACATCTTAAAAACTCATAACATTAATTAATTTATATTTTAGGTTTAATTTATATTATTTTTTAGGAAACGTTTGAGATCTGAATTTATTTTATTAATGGAGCTTTTTAAGGCCAATTTCCACTAGGTCGTGCCGCTGCCGTGCCTCTGCCGTTCGATGCCGTCGGCCGTAATCGCTCAAACGGAATTGCTATTTAAATAGCATTGGAGAGCGGCAGACGGCACGTGCCGTCTAGTGGAAATTGAAACGGCCTCTCCAATAGCAAGTCCGTTTGAGCGATTACGGCCGACGGCATCGCAATGCAGGGGCACGGCAACAAATATCCCAGGATAATTTTCCAAAAGAAAAAAAAATTCATATTTCGGTTTATTGAAACCGAATAAATATAAGCTCGGCTAATGGTAAACTAACGAATTATTTTAAAAATCAATATTTCCATTTACAATCTCAGTGTGAATTTTTAAATTTCAATTTATTAATACTATTAATATAGTATTAAAAAAAAATCCTTCGTACTTAATTCTGATTCATACTCACAATGGAAATAATATATTATATGGTTAAATTGGTTATAGAGATCGAAATCCCTTCAAAAATCCTTAGGTCATATTTATATGAATATTTTAAAAATTGAAATAATTATTTTTCCTATACTAATTTCGTTAAAAAATATTAATTAATAAGCTAGAAATTATTCATTGATTCTAATTATTTTCTCTGTTATTGACAGCGCGTTGTGGGACATCGAGACCGGGCAGCAATGCACCTCGTTTATCGGACACACGGGGGATGTTATGTCCCTTTCCCTTTCGCCAGATATGCGTTATTTCGTTTCCGGCGCATGTGATGCCAGTGCTAAACTCTGGGACATTCGCGAGGGCTCATGCAAACAAACCTTCCCAGGACACGAAAGTGATATCAACGCTGTCACCGTTAGTAATCAAATGTTTCTTAATCTAGATAATAAGTTTAAGTTATGAATATTATTATAAACCCTTCTAAGGAATTAACACCTTAGAAGTAAGATACCAACATTTGTAATATTTTTGTCTTTAATTAATTTTAAGTCTAAAAAGAAAAGGTCCATGAAATACTTTATTTTCTATATTTAAATTATTTCATTAACCATTAACTTTCTTATCTTCTAATTAGAAGGGTCAAATATTGTTTTCAAATTATTTTTGAATTTGTCATTTTTATATATGGGTATTATTTTGTTAAAATTAATAATTAAGGCGCTACTTTCTTCTTCTTCTGTCCTCGCCTTATTCCTGCGATGCGGGGTCGGGGGACCTCACTTTTTCCCTCCAACCCTATCATGCGTTTTTGTGACCGAAAGAAATAGGACAGGCCGGCCCGTCGCACGGTCCTACGCCTTTTGAAAAGAGGAAGGAAGAGACAGACATACAAAGAACTGGGACGCCTGTTGTCTCGTGCTCACCATCCACATACCCACAAGATGTAGGCCCCTTAGCAAAATTAAGGCGCAACCATATTACTTTCTCTTACTTATATGTATATGTTAATATATAAATAGTGAGAAAGTATTGGATTCATGTCGAAAATTCGAGATTTTGATGAATATACACGTTTTGAGATGCCCTGAATCCAAAATGTGGTTTTCGCGACATGGTCTGTCTGTGAACAAAATATCTCAAGGACGAAAAGAACTTTGAGGTTGAAATTTTATATTTAAGTTAGTCACCCCCATGAGACGTGACACAAAGCTTTTGAACAAAATCGGCCAAAAAGTACTAATATTTTACTGAATCACTTTTTCAGTTTTTACTTTCTCTTACCTCTATATATGTTAATATATAGAGAGAGAAAGTTAATTTATGTCAAAAATTCGATTTCGAGATTTTGATGGATATACATGTTTTGAGGTCCCCTGATTCCAAAACCAACTAATCCAACCCCGAGGCCATTTTTCTATGTTTATAAATTTTATATCTTGAATTCTAATATATCGGTGGAAACTAAAGATGTCAACACAAAAAACCTGGTGTGACAAGCACAGAACACAACTTCTTACCAAAGGTAAGAGAAAGTTATGTGCTGTGCGACCAGTTCACCAGATTTTTTTAGATTTTATTTTGTAGGAGGGTCATCATAAGATTGTACATTTATTCATCTACTTTGGTCCGAATTAGAATTTAATTTAATTTTACGGGAGGCCTACCATTTTTATAGTGTAATTTCTTACTCATCTATTTCAAATTTCGATTTTAAGGCTATATTACATATCGTTTATATTATGTTACTTCGGCACGTTTAAATTGTACTAAAAGAGAAAAATTCTTTTTAATTTATAATTTCCCTTTTACTTACTCTAATCTATTTATGTAATAAATAGAGAGAAGGTAGTGCGATCATGTCAAAAATTTGATGTCAGGATTTTGATGTTTATACTGGTACATGTTTTGAGTCCAAAAAGGAATCCCGCAAATGGATCTGTCTGTCTTTCTGTAACGAGTTTAAGCATGAAGGAATTGAGCTACGAGATTAAAATTTTATATTTAAGTTATATTCAACTCTCGGGCACTCAAGATAATCTTTTGAACAAAATCGGCCAAAAAGTACAGGAACTTTACTGATGTACTTTTTCAGTTTTTTCGATTTGCTCAAAATTCGCTCCAAAGATTTTGATCAAAATTCAAAAATCAATTATTTTTCAGATCCACTTTAAAATGTTTTGCTTTGAAAATTGTTTGAAGCACACGTTACTGATGTAATATTTCATATTTTTCAAATTCATTTTCCGGCTCTTCCTTCCATAAAGCCAATGTTAATAGGGATTTGCATGTAAATTTCGATTCAAAAGGGGGTCCGCTATAGGACATTTTACACATTTAAAAAAAATTTTCCAATTTTGATAATTTTGTATTTATTTAGGATTCTCTAGGCCTATTGTGTATAAAATATCCAAATATGAGATCATAGTTTTAAAAAATAACCATAGTTTATTTCAATCAGTTAACATTTAAAACACAAATGTGGAACTAAGGTGTTATGGGAAACTAAATTTATCTCGACACAAATAAAATCTGGTGTGGCAAATACAGTACGCAACTTTCGATTACGAATGTAAGAAAAAGTTGTGTGCTGTGCGACTAGTCACACCAGTTTTTTATTTAATATTGATATTAAATGGATTGTCTTTAATAAAGAATGTCTTGTTTTTTTTTTTAGTTCTTCCCGAATGGGCATGCGTTCGCGACGGGTTCAGACGATGCGACATGCCGATTGTTTGATATTCGTGCAGACCAAGAACTCGCGATGTATTCACACGATAATATCATTTGTGGCATCACATCAGTAGCGTTTAGCAAATCCGGCCGCTTATTACTTGCCGGATATGATGATTTTAACTGCAACGTTTGGGATTCCATGAAAACTGAACGCGCAGGTTCGTATAATTAAGATGGATCTTTATTTGATGAAAAAGATTGTCATTTCAAATTTTCTTCTGCTCTCTCTAACCAGCTTTACGAATTGTTAAAAGTGTATCTGAGCTCCAAGCGAGTATCTGGTCTAGGAAACCTCTCAGACAGAATGCATTGTGACACCATTAGACCCTGTCTGAAAGCTTCACTGTTTTGACATAGAACGGACAATTGTCTAAAAGGGGCTTAATAGAGAATTTTTACATTCTCTTACCTATTTATGATAATATATAGCAAAGATTTTGTTGGAAATACACGTTTTGAGGCTCTCTTATTCCAAAAAAGTGAGTCCCACAATTTGTCTGTCTGTCTGTGTGAATGTTTTCAAAATAAAGCAAGAAAAAATGAGCCACTACGAGAAATGGCATGGTAACAAAAAATCCAAAATTTTCTATGTCTATAAATTTTACATCTTGAATTCAAATGTACCGAATTGTCGGAAACTAAACATAACATGTTATGTCAACACAAAAAATCTGCCCAGAGCGCAATTTTCAATTACCGAACGAAGGGTAGAAAAAGTTTTGTTCTGCGGCCACACCAGACACCAGAATTTTTACATAAAGATTTCACTTTTGAGAAAATTTGAATTGGCATTTCTTAACTGCAACGATTCTTGCTCTAATCCGTTGCCAGGCTCCCCGACTTAAACGAAGTCCAATCGTGAGCTTTGTTAATACTACTTGACTAAAAAACAATGAAAAATTCTTAATAATGGGGATATATTCGGATTGTATTCCGCTGCTTGGTAACTCCTCTTTGATCGAAGAAAACCGAACCGAAACGACATTAGTGACAAAAAAAAATAGCGCGTGTGAAAGAAAAGATCGAAAGAATCATGAACGAAGAGCTAATTTAAAAAAAAACGAGTGAAGTGTAAACTAGCGCTCTCTAGTGGGAGCGAACTTTATAGTAAAGATTTACCTTTTATTCTATTGATATTTAAGATAAGCAAATAGTATATGATGTGGATTTTATAGCTGGATAATCGTTAATTGGTAAATAAAAGAAGTGGAGCTAAAATTATTTCGTTTAATTATGTATCTTCTAATTATTATTTAATCATTTAACATATTATTATTAATAATATACAACTGAAATTTTTATATATATATAAAAATCTATTTTTAGAAGGAGGTTTACTCGTCGTTCCTTCAGGTGGTTAAGGTGAGTTCTATTTAAAAACGAATGTTTTTTGTATGTTGGGATTTTATTGCGACTGTTTTCTGCAGATTATCACAGTTTCGGGGTCAAATACCCCATCATCATTGACCCCGAAACTGGTATAATCTGCAGAAAACAGTCGCAATAAAATCCCAACATACAAAACATTCGTTTTTAATCAGAACTCACCTTATCCACCTCAAGGAACGACGAGTAAACTTCCTTCTAAAAATAGATTCTTATATATATATATATATATAAAAACTCGTACAATCCAATTATTTTGAAATTTTTATGTTCACTATATACATGATTGAATATTTGATTGTATGCCTATATTTTGATCGAAACGTCAGCCTAGAGGGCCAATAAACGAAATAATTTTAGCTGATCTTTTATTTACCAAAATTAACAAATAGTATAATATTAAATGTTTTTAAAGGAGATATGGAAGCAGAGGCAGCCAAAAATAAAAATCTCTGAATGCTTAACCAATCAGCCGGAGACGTTTCGGTCTATTTACTATAAACCATCCTCAGTCCATTAATTGGTATATTTATGCTCAAAGTTAGTCAGATAATAATTAATATACATTATTGTAAAATAGAAAACTATTATATATGTATATAATGAAATTTGGACGTAAACGAATAGTTTCAAAAAGAAACTAGCACAAGTAACCATCATATTCATTTACGCCCAAATTTCATTATATACATATATAATAGTTTTCTATTTTTCAATAATGTATATTAATTATTATCTGACTAACTCTGAGCATAAATATACCAATTAATGGACTGAGGATGGTTTATAGTAAATAGACCGAAACGTCTCCGGCTGATTGGTTAAGCATTCAGAGATTTTTATTTTTGGCTGCCTCTGCTTCCATATCTCCTTTAATTCAACATACACAGCCACTACTTACATCTCAACTTTAAATGTTTTTGTTTTTTTTTATAGGAATCTTGGCTGGTCATGACAACAGAGTGAGCTGTCTTGGCGTGACTGAAGACGGCATGGCAGTGGCCACGGGGTCTTGGGATAGTTTCCTTCGCATCTGGAACTAAGCCGATCTGCGGCTCAAAAAGGCGCCGTAGGCTGCTTGGGACCATCCGCACTGCCGCAGGCCCTCAAAAATTAGCTCCAGCTCCAGCCCCCTTTCAGCCCTATGCCCCCCCCCCCCCCTTTGACACACATATTAAACACAAAACACATCTCTACATATACAAAATACACATTATACACATTTTTCACCTACCCGCTGCCTGCCAGGTGTGCCTCTGGAGCCGCGGCGCCGCTCTTGAGCGTGGCGGTTGCCTTAAGAGAGTGAGAAAAATCTTTTTACTTTCTTCATCTCAAGCGTGGCGTATCCTTAATTCTCTTCTCCTCCGTCTTTTTATTTTCTCAAAACCTCTTAAGCGAACCGCTACGTGCCGCGTGGGTCAAAAATTTTCGCCACACCTCGGTAGTCATATAAAAATATATAGATATATTAATATATATTTATATAAAAAAAATATAGAACAGGCTTGATTTTGGTGTAGGATTTCCAAGAATTTCGTGCGCGAATTAAAAAAAAAAAAAAAAAAAAAAAACAAATCGAAGACAAAGATAATCAAGAAAGGAGTTCACTTAAAAGTAAGTTTCTTTAATTGAAACTTATAAAAATAATTCATTAGCTACAATTAACCTTTAATATATTTTCCAACACAATGTGATTCATATTTGATTAAAAAAGAAAAAAAAAACATCGGGCGGGCACAAAGTATTTAGCCCAAAGGAAACATAAAATGTACTATCATCTACGAAAATTTTCGTGAAATTCTGGATCTTTTTCCTAAAGTCTTGCTTGTTTATTTATTATTATTAATTTTTTTTTTTTTTTTTAAGATTAATATTAATTTTTTAAACACTTAAGGTCATGAATTTTTCATAAAATAAAAATATTAAACCGTTCATAAATCTCATTCTAGACATCCTCGGATTTTTTAAGTCCATATTTATAAATTCCAAGTCATGATACTTGGTTTTTATTCCAAAAAAAAAGAAAAAAAAAATAAATAATAATAATAATAATAATAATAATAATAAAATGTGACCATTACGGGACACACAAATATTTAAAACTTTTTCTATGATAAAAAAAAAAATCCACAACTATCATCGCGATTTCCCTAAATGAAATACATTAATATGCGACCATAAGTAAATATATTAAGAATATTCTATAGGCTTGTTTGAGAAGTATTGCATTTTTTTAAATATTATATAATATTATATCTCAGACCAAATCGCAAAGGGCATTCTCCAGCTGGAGCCAGTCCTGGAGCGACTTCGGGCCTCGCGGCGCTGCCGGGACTTTTGCACAAAAAGAGTGCTTTTACGCTTATATATAAAACTAAACTCAAAACGCCCCTTTGCATCATCTATAAACTATTTCTTATGTCTGTCTCTTGTCTGTTTTTTCTCACTCTTGCCCTCTTCGGCGCGATGCTCGGCTGAATTATTTATTTTAATTTTTATTAAAAAAAAAAAAAATCATCATCAAAGCATGATCACTATAGGCCAATTTTAACGCTTTATTATATTTATCTACACTTGAAAAAAATTTTATATCTATATAATATATAACATATATACTAAATCTACTTATTAATAATAATAAAAAAAAATTTAAAGTGACTATTGAACGACTCGCACAAGGCCTCGAGAAGGCCATTGTTTTGGAGCTGCCTTCGGGGCCCGTATTTACTTTAATCCTGGATATTTCGGACCCAGATGTGCTCTCAGGGCTGGCTCGCACCGTGGGGGCCCATATTCGAGTATAAAATTAAAAAAATATATATATATAAAATAAAAAAATAAAAAAAAAAAACGGAAACAAGTGTTTTTTCGTGAAAATTTAATATACAAAAAAAAAAATGAATCTTAATTATAAGAATTGGTAGACCTATTGGATTTTGAGAACTGTTGAATGTATAATTTGCAAGTTTTTTTTCTTCGTGTCTATAAGGTAATTGTTAATTTGTGTTCGTGAGAGTGAGTGAGTGTGTGTGACTGCAGTTCAAAAGTATGATTGTGCTTTAGGAGTGATAAACAAAAAAAAAAAACAAAAAAAAAAAAAAAAAAAATTAAGAAAAAATAAAAAAAGGAGTATACATAAGAATTTGAGAGGTGGAAAAAATTCGCCTAATCGTTTATCTATTGACCGATACAACCGTAAAACAAAATCGCATGTATTCAATCTTAGAAAATCGTGATTTTTTTTCGGGCTCAGCGGTTGTACGGAAAATAACTGGGCGAATTTTTTTTTCAAAATACAAAATAAAAATATTAAACCGCTTGTACCCTCTTCACATCTAATTTATCCGAAAGGTTTATATATATATAAAATTATATATGTATAAGCGTTATGTACGTGTTTGTCTGTGAAACATAAAAATAAAATTATATAGAAAGTAAAAATGAAATTTGTCATTTAGAATAGGATAAAATCAATATATCAATGATGTATATATTAAATATTTCTAAATAGTGTTCATGAATTTTACATATTCTTTAAATAGTTAAAAAAAAAAATCAAAACTATAAAATCACTATTATATTCGAAAAGTGCTTAATTTTATTTAAAATTTATCTTTTAACTCATATTGCTATAAAACATTCAAATAAAAACGCATTGCTGATAATTTTTGAAAAGTGCCTTTTAATTCTAGAACAAAAAAATGTGCACTTAATACTTAATTTCATTTATGCAAGTAATTAACTTATGTAATCAAATTATGAACATAATTCATTTATCCTTCTTCATTTTCTTCCATCTCACCTTCTTCCTTATTTATCGTTTCCAATTGCAGAGAACAAATTGGCGATTTATTTGGATTCAACATTTCATCTTGATTCTTTTTCTTAAATTCATTCTTATCTCTTTTTCGAAATTTTTCATCAATTTTTTTACTCATTTCTTGTATACTTTTATATATGAAATCAGAATTTTTTAGTTCATTAAGTTGTTTTTGTAATAATTCACTTTCTTTCTCTTTAAATAGATGTACTTCCATTTCAGGCATTTCTGAAATATCATTTTCAAAATTATAAAGTTTAGATTCTTTATCACTCTCCCAATCATTTGTAAAATCAAAAAAAGAACTTTTCTTCTCATCATTATCAGATATACAAATATCATCAAAAAGTGTTTGTATTTTTTGAATATTCGGAGCTTCTGTCTCTGCACGATTAATTACATCTTCAATATATTTAGTAATTGAAGTTTCACTTTCATTTGCTTTAACGAGACCTGCACCTTCTATTTTCTCATTTGTTTCCGTTTCCAAGTTAACTTCAGAAAATATTTCTTCATTATGATTTTTTTCACTCTCAGATATTTCTTGATTAATTGAATCTTTTTCTTTTTCAGTTTCTGGGATTTTTTGAGTTTCTAATAAAGTTTTTAGATTTATTTTCTCTTTAAAAGCATTTTCTAAAACCTTCTCATCGAAAGTTTTAACACATTCCATTGCTTCGGAAAATGAAACATCACCAAAGACCGCGTTGAGACGTTCTACTCTTTCTTCATTCGTTTCATTTTCTTCTGATCCACTCTCACATCCAATAGAACCTTTATTTTTTCTAAATTCTTCTCGCGCTTTGTGTCGCAACTCCTTTATTGTATACATACTATTGCTTAATTCACCAGAATCAATTTGACTTTTAATATTTTCACAAATACTATCCATCCACTTTTCATTCTCTTTTATTAACGGATAAATATTTGTTGGGGGGATACATACGGATAAATCTACTTTATTTGCTCCAATTAGAGGAAATTCCTTTTTATCTTTTTCCCCATGCTTTTCTTGGAGTTTTGAAAGTTCTCTAAAAAGCATTTCATCATTTATCTCTGCCTCTTCATCTTCATCATTACTTCCTTCATCTCCTCCTGTATTAATTGGTTTTTTAATATCTTTAAGCAGATTATATGCATATTCAATTTGTTTTTCAATTTCATCACCTTCATCTTTTTCTGAACTAGAATCCTTATCAGAAATATTTTCTTTATCCGAACATTCTAAAAACTCATCATCGTCATCATCTTCATTTTTGTTAAAAATCTCAAGAGAAGATTTAATATCTTTTTCAATATCATCCTCTAAACAAACATCCTTGTCTTTTTCAAGTATATTTTCTTTATCTTCTGAGCATTCTTGAAATTGCTGATCTTTTGAATTTACTTCTTCAATGTCATTATTACTGATCCTTTCAATATTTTCTTCTTGATTATGACTTTCTAAATTAAAATTTTTAACATCTTTTTCAATATCATCTTCTTGGTCTTTCAAACAAACCTCCTTGTTCAAAATATATTCTTTTTCAAATATATTTTCATTATCTCCTGAACATTCTTGAAATTGCTGATCTTTTGAATTTACTTCTTCATTGTCATTATTATTCATCGTTTCAATATTTTCTTCATGATTATGGCATTCTAAATTAAAATTTTTATTAGGATCATTTTGATCCTCAGGTGTACATTCCTGGAATTCATCAATTAGCTCATCTGTTCCATCACTTTTACTTTCTTCATTCACTATATCAATATCTTCTATATCAATATTTTGAGATTTATCTAAGTCTATTTTTTTCTCATTATTTCTTGGACTAGATAGAATTTCTTTAGACTTTTCTTCATTTTTTTCTTTATTTTCAGAGTTGTTAAAATTATTTAAAGATTGTTCTCTGAAATATTCGCAACATTCCTTGATTACTTTAATTTTATCACTCAAACTTTCTTTCTTCGTGTCATCTTCAAATTCATTTGTTATTTTAACTATCTCATTTATTTCGTCTTCTTTACATATTTTATTTTTTATTGGCATACTGTCAATTATATTTTCTATGATATCTTTCATAGTTTCATTTTTTTCAAAACTACTTTCAGCATCATTTATTTTTTCAAGTAGTTTTTTTCTAGCAGCATTTTCATCATAAACAAAATGAAACGCTCCTGAATTTTGATTCGATAGTTTCCAATTTTCTTCGTATTTGTTCCATTCCATTACTAGTGAATTTTCTTCTTCACATTCACTAGGAACTTGTTTTTTAAAAGCTGATCTTGAAAAAAAGTCCATAATATTTTTATTTAATTGTTTAAAGTCACTTCGAATAGAGGATATTAGTGAAGGAAGTTTTCTTGGAGAATATCGTTCTTTTTCTTTTAAACGTGAATCTTCTTTATTAATTTCAGTTTCATAATCAGATGATTCATCTGAATTATCATCATCTTTATTTTTCGTTTCTGAGTAAAATTTTTCTAATAAGTAATTTTCAAGAATTTTATCTTGCTCATTTTGATCTGTAAATATTTTTTCATTTTTTGATTTAGACACATCTTTAGAATCTTGCAAATTTTTATCAATAGTTGATTGTGATATGTCTTCAAAATTTATATCTTCCTCTGCAAGATTTCCTTCCTTATTTTGCAAATTTTTATCAATAATTGATTGTGATTTATCTTCAAAATTTAACTCTGTCTTAATATCTTTCTCTTCAAGATTTTCTTCACTATTCATTGAAATTTCTTTAATATCTTGAAATAAATTTTCTTTTTCTTCTGCATTTGTTCTTTTTAACTTTGGTATTTTTAATTCCTTTTCAATATTTTCAACATTATCAGAGCTTTCGTCCAATTCTTCAATTAATATTTGGTTTTCAAATATTTTTATTTCCAAATCTGCTTTAATATTTTTGTCTTCTTCATTATTATTTTCGACATTTTCTTCGTTTATCTTTGAAGGTTTTGATTCTTGTATATCATAACATTCCGATATATTTTTAATTTGAACATTAAAATTTTCTTTTTCAAAATCTCCTCCCCCCAATTCTTCAATTAAATCTCTTTTGTTGTTAATAATCTCCTGCCCTTCTTCATTATTTTCAAAATCCTCTCCCCCCAATTCTTCAATTAAATCTCTTTTGTTGTTAATAATCTCCTGCCCTTCTTCATTATTTTCAAAATCCTCTCCCCCCAATTCTTCAATTAAATCTCTTTTGTTGTTAATAATCTCCTGCCCTTCTTCATTATTTTCAAAATCCTCTCCCTCCCAATTCCTCAATTAAAACTCTTTTATTGTTACCCTTCTCTTTCTCTAGAATATTTTCAAAATCTCTTCCACCTATCTCCTCAATTAAAACTCTTTTATCCTGAAATTTATTTTCAAATATATTATCTTGCTCTTCTTCATCATCTTCTATGAAAATTTTTTTTCCAATTTCCTTCTTCTTTTCTAGGGTATCATTTTCGAGTTTCCCTGAAAATAAAAATATCTTTGAATTAAACCTCTATTTTACTGGATATTAATATTTAATTACGAATTGGCCTACTTTGAATAATATTTTAACACGGGCATAAAATTAAATCCTTTTCAGATAATATTGTATTCTTTGAAAAGTGGAATTCAAAGTCAAAAATTTATTTTTCATTTATTTTATTTTTTTTTTCAGAATTTTATATGCGGACTTTAATGCTGACATACCTATTCACTATGGCACTTATGATTATTAATATATTAACTAGAGTTTCAAAAGTTGGAAATCATCAGAGATGAACTTCACTTATAAAAGCGCCCAGAATTGTGCCTTTGGTAAAATGTGTATATTTTGTTCTAACCGGACAAAATTGGTCAAACGCAATCCTTTCTTTCATCTTAATGGATAATTAAGAGTTAGATAAAATGATAAACATTTTGAATTATAATAATTGGACGTTGTTATGCACGAAGGAACCAAGCGCCATTAACCTAAATCTCAGATAAGAGGCATTTCATTTGCACACTTGTAAACAAAACCAATGACAATGATTTTTTTCTTGTTTTATAAAAAAAAAGTGCATAGAGTAATAATGTTGTGATTTAAATAAAGAGGTAGATCTTTTTCCCTAAAAGCTGGTCGTCTTATTTCAATTTCGATCATAATGGCGCTTGGTTCCTTAATGCATTAACATCGTCCAATTATGATTTATATCTAACTCTTATAACTATTAATATAAGTTGAAACAAAAGAACATTTGTCCAATTATTTGAGACAAATAGAATATACAGTAATGTTGATTATCTAATGCCAGAATTTAGCAACACCATGTCACCACAGGAAAAATAAATCATTTGAACTTGTAATCATATTAATAATTTTCAAAATTATTAAATATTCCCCCTTTTTAAAGAATAAATAATAAATATATTAATAAATAGTAAAAATATACCTGGTTTTATGATTATATTTTTATCTTGAGGTTCTTCATTTTGTGATTGCTCATTCAAGCATGGGATTTTATTCAAATTTTGATTTGATTCATCTATTGAGGATTCATCTTTTAGATTTGGTATTTGATTACTATCAATTTGTTGTTCTTTTTCTGATGGTTCACTCAAATTTGGAACATGATTCATTTGTTGATTTGATTGATCAATAAAAACTTGATCATTTGATGATAATTCATTCATATATGATTGTTCAATGGAAGATTTCTTTTCTTCTGACGTTTCGATTAAATTTGGGATATTTTGTTCAGAGCAAGTTTCATCTCTCTCTGAGGATATAATCACTTTGGAATTTTCTATAGTTTTTGAAAGAGTATTATGGTCAGGACCACTCATATTATAAACAAATTTCATTTCTTTAGACTTCATTTCATTTCCAGATTCCTCAGACTCAGAAGTTGTAGATTTTACAGAAATTACAGGAGATTCCAATACTTCATCTATTTGCTCATCAAGTGTTTTATTATTAAATTCAATAACAACATCAATTTCCCGGCCTTCGGGTTCAGCAACTTCTTTCCATATATCAGCATCCTAGAACAATTCTTATATTAATATTAATTTTAATTATCTAATTCAAAAAAAAAAAGAAAAAAAAAGTACCTTTGTTTCCTTTGACTTTTCACGATTTTCACGATATTTATTTCTCAACTCAATCAGGGCTATATAATAAAAAAAAAAAAAAAAATTAGTTTTTTAATATAAATTTCATAAAATATATTACTCACCATTAACACTATCCTCAATTCTTTTATTTTCCTCTTCTCGAAGTTTGTTACGCATAGCTTTTTCTGCCTCAACTCCTCCTTCATTCCTTAAAATATAATAATTTAATTTAATTATAAAGAAATTGAAAAATTAAAAAAGGTGTTATAATAATGCAGGATAAGTCAAAATAACTCATGATTTAATTAATATTGGTCATCGCTTCTAAATATTTTCTACTATCTACTATCCCCCTTCCGTTTCTCATACCAATTCTCTTTCCAGCTTTGTTGGAGAAATAATAACTACTCTCAAGTGAGCAACATAAAAGTAATTGCATTTTGTTTACGTAATATTATTTTTTAATGTAACAATTCGTACATACTGTATAATTTCACCTAAAAAAGTTTATGAATTTGATCGATCATTTTTTCGTTTGATGCATTTATTTTTTATTTATTTTAATAAAATAAATTGCTTTTCTCTCCTTGTGTTTGTCGTTTCTCTCTTCCCATGTTCAAAGGGAACACATCCTAAATTACGTGTATTCTTTGACTGTGTGAGTGACAGTGAGACGCCCAAAATCTAACTATTGCCTCCGCTTCTCTGCCACAAAAAACCCTTGTATTTGAAATACAGGCACATATCAGGTAAATTTTCATTTATAAAATTATTTGCATTTAATTATACTTCTTGATTAAGAAATAAGTGTTTTTATACCCTAACATCTAACCAATTTTAAATTAGATTTTTTTATCATCTCTTCAAAAGTATCAATATTTCCACATATTGTGTTTATTAAAGTTTTGTGTTATTATTATGGGAGTTTTTAATTATAGACTACATTTTGTATTAATTATTTATATTTTTAATAAATAATTAATACAAAATGTGGTCTATAATTAAAAACTCCCATATTAATAATTCCTACATATTTTTTAAAATAAATTTAATAAAAAACATTTATTCAAACCCTCAGAATTAATAGTGGAGGATATTATATTATGCTTCTAACATATAATGAATAAAATGAATCACTACGAAGATCTTTATAATTCATAATTGAAAATGTTTTTGTTTTTGCAATTTTTTGGGTTAGGCCTAACCATTAGACCTATCAATTAGAATGATAAATTTGTTTGTAATATTTTGACACTTAAACCACGAGCATTCGATGCACAATTCTCATATCATTTATTTATTTATTTATTTTTTTTTTATAAAAACACTCGCACTTTTTTCCCATTCACACACACATACACAGAGTCTTTTCGGCAACTTATGCCATATAAGACTTTAAACGATAACCGTTTTATATTTTGATCCGTCATCTATAATCATTTTTTGCTTAGAGTAGCCTATTAACTCTTTGTAGGCCCTTGACTTATGACTCAGAGGTAGAGTATTAGCTTCTAATACCCAAAGTCAAGGGTTCGCATTCCGTCCTAGGCACAAATTTATTTCAATTGAAATGGATACCAATCAATGGAATTAAATAGGGACTGGATGGGCGTAAACTAGAGAATTTGGCTGGAGGGCCATGGGACCAGCCATCTTACGGGCGACCCATATTGTCTCAATTTTTCTTGCCCCCCCCCCCCCAGGACCCCCTAGTTACGCCCATCGTGAACCCTCTCTTTTTCTACCTGATAGAAGACCAGGCGTTATTCAAGTCGAAATACAAGCTTGTATCCTCAAATAAAATGTTCATCAAAATGCTAGTGATTTAATTCCCCGAATATTCCATATTTATTTTATCCAGATGTTCTTTCAAAAAAATTTTTTTGGATGCAGAGCTTAGGCTAATTTAATATAAATATCAAAATCTCATCTTACCATGCTTCTGCGCAAAACCGGTCTTTGTCAAAAACAGGCCTATCATCTAAATATTTTAACATTTTCTAAAAGAAAAAAAATTATTATAATTTACTATAATTAAATTTATTTTAATTTTTATTACTTACACATCGTACAATAAGCAATTTTCGATAGGGAGAAATCTTTTTTATAACTGGGTTTCCCGTGAGTGTTAAAACACGTAGATTTTCCATTGAAGCAAGAACCTAAAACAGAGTTATTATAAGATAAATGGCGAATGGCGAACCTTGCGGCTAGTTATAAGATAAATAAAGAGTAAAATTTCTAAAGGGTAAATTGTTATATACTCCCCATCTTAAATAATCAAACATATCATATAGCCTCAAAAACTAACTATAAGGTACCATATATTTCTAAATTAGGGTGGGCCAGATTTTACAACTTTCCCAGCCCCATAACCTCTTTCAATAGTTACCAAAATTGATTTTTATTTATTGCCAAAATCTTAGCAATATACCTTTTCCTTTCCCTTTTTCATTTGGCACACCACAACTCTAATTGTTAAAGGTGACTGTTTTTTGTAGATGATCTAATTTATTTTGTTAAGAGATAAAACTTTGAAAAAATACCTTTAAGATTTCCGGGTCTTCAATTCTATTATAACTTAAATCAAGGATAGCCAGATTTGGGCAATGTGTTAATTCTTCAATATCTGAGTAGTCAGTAATTCTATTATGGCTTATACTAAGAGTATGTAAAACAGGCAGTGCTCCTAAAAGCAAAATAATCTAATTAAATTTGAATCCATTCTTAAAAATTTTTTCTCTCATACTTACTAAGATTTTCTATTTTAGTTATGCAGTTATGACAAAGATTAAGAGTATCTAATTGTTGTAAATGATCTAAATTTTCAATTTTTTTAATAAGATTATAATGTAAATACAAACACTTTAATAACAATTGATTGTCCAAATTTTCAATCTCCTTAATTCCATTATTCTCCAACCAAAGACATTTTAAACCCGTATATTCGTCTAAATTTTCAATTTTACTATAACCTAGTAAAGAAAATAACAAATGAATATTAATTATGAAAATAATATAACCTATTACTACTTGACTTACCTTTATAGTGTAAATATAAAACATCATTTATATATGGGGTAGTGTATAGCCTTAAATCACGACATATCTTCTTTAAACCTTCTTTAGTCATCCTGTTTAATAAATTTTAATATAAATTCTATAGTAAGAATAAATAAAATTTGAAAATTCCTTACTTTGGTGAATAATCATCATTTTCATCTAATTTCCTTCTACGATTCATTGTTCATTAATATAATTCAATAAAGATTTTAAACAGCGAAAATATTAAATTGAAATAGTAAAAGATATAAATTGTTTATTTGCTATGGCAACGAAAATAATCTATAATGTTTAACCATTAAAAAACTCTTATGATTAAATTTAGAACAAAATTAGCTATATAAATCAGTCCCATTTGACTAAAATAAAAAATTTGAATGAAAAAACACTTTGAGCGGGGTCAAATGGAGGAGGCAGTGGCGGATTTACGCGCTAGCGGTGGGAGCGGCCTTTCGGATATAACATTGAAATAAAAACCAAATAATGAATAAATGGTTTATTTACAGGCGTCCGCGCCTACTCTGTTTGCCTTGTATATTAGCGGGCCTAGGCAGATTTATTTATTCTATTTGGTATCCAAATGATTTAAATAAATTCATTGGACTGCCTGGGATCCTAACTAATGTTAAATTGTTGTTTTTGATTTATTTTAATGTTTGCTCAGGGGCCCACATCTTGTGGGTACGTGGATGGCGACCACGAGCTACCCGAGCTGGGGCAGGCAATCCTTCAGTTTTTTAAATGTCTGTCTCTTCCTTCCTATTTTCAAGTCAGACCGTGCACTGGGCCGGCCTGTCCGATTTCTTCAGGTCGTAAAAACGATAGGGTTGGAAGGAAAGAGTGAGGTCCGCCGACCCCTCATCGTGGGACAAGGCAAGGAGAGAAGATTTATTTTAATGCTTAAATTTTCATTCCATGAGAATGTACGTAACATCGATTTTTTTTTCACTGGGTCGGGGGCCATCAAATCCTTTCCCGCCTCGGGTCCCTGAAACCTTAAATCCACCAACGAGGAGTGGGGGGTACTCACTGGCCGCGTAATTATCTCTTGTTACCATATTTCCCGGCGAATTTTCTACCGTTTTCTTTCATGTAACATTAAAAAAGAGTTACTTTAAACTTTATTAACTTATTTTATTCAACAATATATATATATATATATGTTTATCAATAATAAAACAAATCTATCTATACTACACAGGAGAGCCAGCTTTTGGAAAAACGTTAAATTGACCGTCCTGAAAATGAAAAAAAAATTATTATATTATTCTATTTAGGAATTAAGTACAGCCTGTTATAATTAATATTTTAAGCATTTGATTCTCTTCCTGAATTAGTTTTAAATGTTCTAATATCAACTTTTTGTTCTACACCAGGGTGTCTCTCAGGGGCGGATTAAAGGGGGGCCTCCCCCCCCCCCCCCCGAGAAGAAATTCAAAATGTTATAAAAACTAGCAATCTAAATAAATTATGATTTGCGCTCTTTAATTTCAATTGAATTTGTTACCAATCAATTTAAATAAATAGGAAGGGGTCTAAATGGCCATAGATGCCGACGAAGTCCTTAAATAAAAAAAAAAAAAAAACCGTCCCCTCCCCGACAAACTTGCATTAATCCGCCCCTGGTGTCTCTTGCGATATTTGAATGACATAGGCCCACTCTTCATTTATAATGATTTTGAATATGCTTATTATCTCCCATGAAATCCAAAGATAAAGTTTTAAAATTTTAATCTACCCAGGGAAGACTTTACTTTCTCTTACATCAATATGTTAATATATTGAGAAAGTTGTGTGCTCTGCGAACAGATACATCAGATTTTTTAATTTATTGATATCTCGTTTAAATAAGCGTATAAGGAGAGGAGACAACTTAGATGACTTAAAGATAAATCAGCCACTATAAATGAAGAATATTTCATTTTTCAATTAAAGTAAAAAATAGAGAGAGAAAGAAATAAGCGAGAATTCTCTTTGTATCACCTCTTGAGTTTTTGGTTGTCTAAGCCCAAGGCGTTAACATCATTAATTTATAAAAATATGAAATATAAGAAAAAACAATATTGTTCATTAATGACTATAAAATCTTATATTATTGCAATATTTTAAAAATCACAAAGAAATAATTTATAATACTTACTTCAACACCAAGATTAAGAGAATGTTGTACTATATCTAAGGAAATATTCGAAATTGGGATAATAAACATACGAGCAGCCCAAGTTGATCCCAACCAACCTAAAAAAAATTATTTACATTATAAATCATCTGATCTGATCCTTCAATTAAAAATATGAAAATTATAAAATCAATTTTTGGCTAATCAAAAAAATGAATGTACGTGACCCGTGCCTCAGAGAGAAGGCATTAGCTTCTCATGGCTGGGGTCCCAGGTTCGCTTCCCGTCCCAAGCGAGAAAAATTTATTTCATTTGAATTGACTACAAATTATTTGAAATAAATAGGGATGGGGTCTAAATGGCCTTAGATGCCGAAAAAAGACCTTAAAAAAAATTACAAATTTGATATTTTTAAATGAAGTCGGGTGGTAGCTACTTTTAGTTTTTCTCTCTGAAACTCAGTTTTCATTTGAATAGTGGGGATCAGGGAGGATAGGATTTTGGTTTGAGCGGGGTGAATTTTTTGATTAAGAGAATTTTCAATTTCATTGTTTGTTTGGTTTTGTTTTTTTACAATTTTTTGAAAATAGTCTTTACAAAAAAATTTGGTTTTGGATAAATATCCTCTTTTAGCTCTTTTGGATTTATAAATTTTTCAATTTTGGTTTTGGTGCTTTATTAAAAATGGATTAATTTTTACTTTCTCTTACCTCTATATATGTTAATATATATAGAGAGAAAGTATTGGATTCATGTCAAAAATTCAATGTCGAGATTTTAATGGATATACACGTTTTGAAGTTCCCTGAATCCAAAAAAGTTTTCGCGACATGGTCTGTCTTTGTGTGTGTATGTGTCTCTCTATGTCTGTCTGTGAACAAAATTTCTCAAGAACGAAATGAGTTAGGAGGTTGAAATTTTATATTTAAGTTAGGCACTCCCATGGGACGTGACACGAAACTTTTGAACGAAATCGGCCAAAAAGTACTCGTACTTTACTAATGCACTTTTTCAGTTTTTTTCGATTTTCTCAAAATTCGATCCAACGATTTTGATTAAAATTCAAAAATCAATTATTTTTTAAGATGCTCTTTAAAATGCATATTCTCATTTTGTCATTGAAATCTTCTGAATACCACTTTATTCTTGTACTTCATAGGAAAGATATGAGAAATGGTTGCCATGGTAACAAAATATAAATATTTTCCCATACTTATAAATTTTACTTCTTGAATTCTAATATATCGGCGGAAACTAAATATATGTCGCTACGAAAAATTTGGTGTGACAAGCACATAACACAACTTTCGATTACCGAAGTTAAGAGAAAGTTGTGTGCTGTGCGACAGTCACACCAGATTTTTTATATTAAAATAATACCTGGTACCCTTCCGGCTCTTAATCTAGTCACTGTACGGGAGAGCACAACGGGTGCAATAAATTTAAATCCGGATATATCATCTCCCCAAGTTTCAAGTACGCCTTCTAGAAGAATAGCTTCTTGGACACATGCGGTCAAATGCAATCCTTGTCTCGGTTTCAGGGTTATTATAAATCCCCGATCCATATTAGCTTTCAGTGATCTAGATAAAATAGACTACAAAAAAATATATAGAAGAATAAAAAATTATATTTATTTATCAATTACCTGATGAGCCTCATTAATTATCATCAAATGTTGAGAGAGAGAGATGGCATGATGCTTCCACATTCGATTAATGATAATTTTTTGAAATTCCGGCTCTTTGGAATTAATTGATATTAAAAGACTATCTCTTGGAATACGATAGATCTAAAAATTTAAATATACTGTATTTATTATTGAATTAAATTTCTCTCCTTGGCACTGACTTCTGAAGTAGAGAATTTGTAACATTTATTTTATTTAAGCTTATATCTTATTTTGCCTACTAAATTTTGTATATTTGAACTCTAACTGGCCTAACTGGCCTCAAAAAGATATTTTAAATAGACCATTTATTTTGAAAGTGGTGTAAGTCCATTTTCTATTGTTTTGAGAAAATGAAAGGTTAACTTATTTGTTTATTAAAAAATCTATTTACCGACCAATTTTCAATTGAACAAAACATGGGAATTTTTTAAGAAATTTACCACTAGCTAGTTATACATAGAAAATTTAGATTAATTTAATCATAAATTATGTGAAATCTCTCTTTCTTTTTTTTTTTTTAATGGCCTTACACCACTTTCAAAATAAACGGTCCAAATAATCCAGTCCTCTTAGGGCCAGTTGCTTCAGTTCAAATTAGCTAGATATCCCTCGGATAAGCTAAATGACTATGACTTTTGAGTTTTTTTTTCAGTTCTAGTTAAGCTAAACATACGATTGACAGCCCAGATAAAAGTTAACTAGTTCGTTATAAGCCCCCCCCCCCCCGGCTTTTAAAAAAAAAAAAAAAAATTTTTTAAAAACTTTTTTTTTTTTTTTTTCCCCCCAAAAAAACCCATTTTAAACCCTTTCTTTTTCAAAAAATTGCCATTTATTTTCATATAGGGAATTTGGGGTTTTTAAAAAGGGCCTGTGGCTGTTTTTGAAAATTTTTAAATTTTTGTAATTATTTTAAATTTTAATATATAGTTTAATTAATTTCAATTTTAATAATTTTTTTATAAATGATGCCATTATTAAGTTGCTTTACAAATCTTTCCTTTTACCCCAGAAAGGTGAAAAAACTCATTTTTTTTTAATTCGGAGGTTAAGCGTCTTTTTGTATACTATATTGATGATTTTCTATCTGTCGGATAAGTTTGCTAGTTGACTAGAAGTGAAGCAATCACCATAGAAAAAAACATTTTCTTTTAAAAGTTTGGTATTGTTTTTGATTAACTTTGCCCTCATTTTTTACTTTTTTAGATGTTTTCGCAATTTGAATCTAAACATTTAAACAAAGGGTCGAACTAAGCCGAGCGCACAACTTTGCCCATCCACTATTCAAGAAAAAAATATATCCCCCCTAATGGTCCGAAGTTATACATATTATATATCATTTTACTTCGGGAGGAAGTCTAGTTTTTGAATATATATAAAAAATTATAGGTTATGTAAGAAAAAAATATTTGTCCCCCCTAGAGCCCCCCCCCCCCACTAATGGTCCGATGTTTACCAAAAGCTTTTCAGTTCTTGGCCTCTACCCCTAGTTTATGGGTGCAAAATTTCAAAACAATTGAACAAATAGTTTTTGAGTTTTCGCTGACGAAATAAATTACCGCAGACATACACACACACACACACACACAGACATCATTCCAAAAACTACTTAAATGAATTCAGGGGATCTCAATATTAAAGTATATATAATACCCTACATTTAATAATCAACTATCATTTTATTGTTTGTTATGTCAATGTCAATATTATGTAAATAGTTCGTTTTTCCCTTATAAATAAATATAATTTTGTTCCGTTGCTCCTCGTATTATTTCTACAGGTTATGGGACCAGAGTTTCCCCAATAGTTAATTTTATTTATCCATTGAAAAATTTTAATCGAAAAAGAAAGAAAATGGAAAATTCAAGACTGATTAATATTGGAAGTCCTCTGGAAGGGAAATCGAACTGGAGTACATGGAAATATAAAATAAATATTTGTTTGAGAGGGATTCCTGGAGCACTGGATGCTCTTTCTGGTAATTCGAAGCCAAATGCAACCCTCTGAAGATGCAAGTTCTCAAGAAAAAGAGAAATATAAAAAAGAGATGAATATTTATCAAAAAGCTGATAGTACAGCATTGTTAATTATGACTGGAAATATGTCTGAAGAAACCCTCAAGAAAATAATGCGCTTTTCTACAGCTCAAGAGGTATGGAATGAACTTCATAGATTATTTGATGGTGTTTCAGAAGATAAAATTTATGATTTATGTCTACAGTTTTTTAATTTTAAGAAACAATTAAATGATGATATTTCTACACATATGTCTAAATTAAAGAATTTATGGAATGAATTGATAGAGGAAATGAAACGTGACTCTAAATGCAATTCTGAACTACCAGAACTTTTCTTAATTTGTAAAATTTTAGGAACATTACCAGAAGAATACTTTCCTTTCAAGTCAAGTTGGATGTTATTATCAAAAGAAGAAAGAACCATTGATAATCTAACTCATCAACTTTGTGCGTATGAAAGAGCTTTATCTAATAAAGTGGCAGAATATGCGCCTCAAGAAGCTCTTGCTGTTATTCCAAAAGAAAAATTGAATGACACTAAAAGAAATGAAAGGAAATTTACGAAATTGGTTTGTCATTATTGTAAGAAGAATGGACATAAAATTTACAAATGCTGGAAATGGAAAGCGGATGGAAAACCGAAGAAAGATGAAAAGAAAATAAATACAGTGTCTTCAGATGAAACTTTGAAGAATACTACAACTACTACAACTCTACTTTCAGTCACCTCAAATGTACTTATAAGTGAGAGTGATAATGAAGCTTGGTATGTGGATAATGGTGCAACAAGTCATGTGACGAATCAAAGAGAATATTTTAAAACTTTTGAACCATTCCTAGAATCACAAACTGTTACTACTGCCAATGGAGAATCTGTTTCTGCTATTGGAAAAGGAACAATCGAGGTTCAAGTTGCGACGAATGGACGCTGGCATAAACTTATTCTAGGAGATGTCTGGTATGTCCCTAATATACGTAAAAATCTTTTTTCTGTTTTAGCGGCTCAAGACAAAAATATAAAAAGTGAATTTATTTCAAGTACTGAAATATGTTATTTAAAAATTGGAAAATATATCAAATTAATGGGCGTACGAAATAGATTTGGTGGACTTTATAAACTGGCAATGAAGAGTGTTAAGCCTGAACATCCTGCGGAAGTAAATTCAATTAATGAAGAAAATATCCTTCAACTATACCATGAACGTCTAGGACATCAAAATAAAAGATTGGTAAAATCTATTATTTCTAGAGAGTTGGGAATTAAAGTTGAAATAGATAATGAATTATGTGAAGGATGTGTTTATGGCAAAACACATAGGCTCCCTTTTGGACGTAGAATACGGGCAACTAAGCCTGGAGAGCTTATACATACTGATGTTTGTGGTCCATTTCAAAGATCGATGTCCGGTTTTAAATATTTTGTACTTTTTAAAGACGATTTTACCCGTTTTAGATATATATATTTTATTAAAGAAAAATCAGAAGTCCATGAAAAATTAAAACAAATGATTAATGAAGTGAAAACTGTTGGTCATGTTGTCAAAGAAATTTTAAGTGATAATGGCGGAGAATTTGATAATAATAAGGTAAGAAGAATTTTAGCTGAAGAAGGTATCCGTCAACGGCTTACTATGCCATATACTCCACAGCAAAATGGATGTAGTGAAAGAGAAAATAGAACAATTGTTGAAACAGCAAGAAGTATTATGCATGCCCATGGAAACATTCCACAGGGGCTTTGGGCTGAAATGATTAATACCTCCTGTTATATTTTAAACAGAACCGGCCCTTCAAGTGTTGAAGGAAAATCACCGTTTGAATTATGGTTTGGTAGAAAATCAGGAATAAAACATTTTCGTGTGATCGGCTCAACATGTTATGCACATATACCTGTTCAAAGAAGAAAGAAATTTGATAGGAAAGCTGAAAAAGGAATTCTTATTGGATATGATAATAATGAAGGCTACAGAATTTGGTCAAAAGAAAAGAATAAATTAATACGATCAAGAGATGTGATTTTTCAAGAAAAAACTTTATTACCGAAAAGAGAATTAAGAATTATATTGAAAGAAGAAAATGAACCTTTTATAAAAGAAAAAGATGAAGAGGATAAAGAAAATGAAAGTGAAATAGTAAATGAAGAAAATTGTAATGAAAATTATGAAAATGATTGTAATGAAAATTATGAAAATGAAATTTTGAATGATAATGAACGATATGAAGATGAAATGGATGATAATGAAGATGAAACAAATAATGAAAGTGAAAATGAATTTGACAATAGAAAACAACTTCGTGATCGTTCTCAAATAAAGAAACCTGAAAAATTAAAAGATTATGTGATGTCAGTTCTTACAAGTATTGAAGAACCAAACACTTATAGAGAAGCTATGAATTCTGAAGAACATCGTGAATGGAAGAAAGCAATGGATGATGAAATAAAATCTCTTCAAGAAAACGAAACGTGGATTTTAGATGATTTACCTCCTGGAAAAAGAGCGATCCCATGCAAGTGGGTTTACAGAATAAAAACAAATCCTGATGGTTCTATAGAAAGATTCAAAGCTCGACTAGTAATAAAAGGTTTCTCGCAAAGAAAAGGTGTTGATTTTGATCAAACTTTTAGCCCTGTTGCAAGAATGGCTACCATTCGAACTTTACTAAGTGTTGCTGCAAATGAAAATATGTCTTTAATTCAATTTGATGTATCGACGGCATTTTTATATGGTAACTTAGATGAAGTTATTTATATGCAACAACCAGAGGGGTTTAACACCGATCCTGAAAAGGTATGTCTTTTAAAGAAAAGCTTGTATGGCTTAAAACAGGCTCCTA